>JAXGGA010014725.1:0-31226 GCA_038373865.1 Uloborus plumipes | reverse complement strand
ACCCTACTGAGTACAGGTGCTGATTTAATTTGTTTGTCAATATCTCGAAGGGGGGTGGAGCAATCGCACGTGTTCTGCGCGGGGGTGACTGCTATATCTCAGGAAGTAACCGGCGGAATCAAACGAAAATTGGTCCATAGGTAGACCCTATTGAGTACAGGTGCTGATTCAATTTGTGTGTCAATATCTCAAAGGGGGGTGGAGCAATCAAAAGTGCTTATTTTGTCATTGCACCTACTGTATCTCGGGAAATATTGCTGCGATTTGAATGAAATTTGGAATAACACTAACCCAATATGGAAGCAAGCATCGATTAAATTTTGGCGCCAATCGCCCCAGGGGGAGGGTGGGGTGATTTTTGCGCTTAGTCAACAATGCGAAAAATTAATTCATTAAAAAATCGCTTTCACGCTATTTAGACAGGAATTCAAGTGAAACACCGACGATCGCAACTCACCAATGCAATCGCAAATTCCCAAATTTGGATACGTTACAATCGCTACGAGATGCGATTCTAATGTAATTCGACTTTCAGTAGCGATTGCAATTTGCGATCGCCTCGAAGCGATTGCAATGGTGTTTCACTTGAATTCGGCCCTTAATTATCAAAACAGCTGAAAACTTTCAATGATTTGAAATTTTTAACTGTTGCCAATTTCTTTTTACTAACAAATAAAATGTTTGCAATTAATCTAAACAAGGCTTTTGCAATGATTTCCAATTTCGCTCATTGATTCTGCATTTGCAGGGTTATTACGATAATTGGGAAATTGGAGCTGTCTCCAATTACTCGGGCGAGTACGTATTTTATTTTGTAACCGGAATTCATAAGATAGATATAGAAGAAAGTTTCGTGACGGCCACGACAGCTAGTTATTACTTAACATGAAAAGATTTAATTATTTAAAGTATAAATTATTAAAGTAATTAAAAGTATAAATTAATAAATTCAGTCACTTTTTTTTTTCAAAAATACGCCATCCTTTTGTACATATTCAACAATGTTAAATTTAACAAATTACGGGATGACGTATGTGAAAAATACAAAACAACCCACATGGGTAAACATTCAATTTTGTATATACTCAAGATATAATTCTACAATATGAAATTAAGTTTTGTAAAATTTAACAAAAATTAAACTCTTATTTTTACCGAACACAATGGAAAAATGAAAAGTATTTAAAATACTGCGTGTACTCAATGAGGAACTATTGAACAGTAATAAAACAAAGTAAATTGGACGAACTTCCAGAAAATGCACCGACTTCATCCAAAGAAAATTAAATCAATTTCTGAAAAAAAAAAAAAAAAAAAAAAAAAACTGATAAAAGCTCATTCTAAAAAGTCACCGATGTTCCACAGCGAGAGCTTCGCAATGTGTTTTCGGATTTTTGACGTAATGTTCTTAGAAAATGTATATGTTAGGGTATAACGTTTTTAAAAATTAATTTTTTGAACTAGCAATCCATTTACTAATAGCCAAAACATTGTTACGGACTATTCACTTATATTCCAAATAGAACACACAAGTCACAAAACCCACTCAACTGTTGAATAAGAAAGAAAATTCACTTTTCCCTTGCTGGTTGAAACTGTAACTATGTTTTTCTAACAATATTCAGCTTATTGCGGAGCAGCCAATTTTACAGCATGTGAGTTGGGGACTTCGATCACGTATGATGTTCCAAAAAAATTTTAAAAATCAATGCTTTTGGTGGTTGATGTATTAGATTAAAGTTACGCGGTACATTAAAACAAAATGAAAATATCGCTCTCCTCCCTCCCGTCAAGCTAAAACTTAATTAAAGAGATCATTATAATCTTAAAAGTATTTTATTTTATAGCGGTTGTTTTGGATGCTTTTAAAGTGCATTCAAATTACATGGCCTGTTTTTTTACCTTTATAGCACGAGCACAGCCGTGCGGGTACAACTAGTACAACTATTCTAAGAAAATGCATATTTTAGGAAAAAACATGTTAATTTTTTTTTTTTTTTTTGCACACTATAATGCATTTTCTAATAGCCAAAACATTGTTACGAACTAAACACTTCTACTCCAAATAGAACACACAAATCTCAAAACCCTCTCAACTGCTGGCCTTTCTGATCGTCAAAAGTGTCATATCGTCTGCGCATTCGAAAGGTGAAATTTAGCGATTGGACGAAACCTTCCATAGGAACCTCCCGCTAAGAAAAGTTCGGAGGCGTGAGGGGAAAATTCAATATTTACTCTTTGAAAGCCGATAGCTTCGGTCAATAGAATTCGACGCAAAAAAGGTTGAAACAGACGCTCTTAAACTTGTTGCATCTTTCTGAGAGAGATTGAAGTTCTTTTTTGAAGATGGAAGGGGCGCATGGGAGGAGGATGAATTTCCAAAGTCGTCGTTGCTGTAGCACGCCTGCTATGGCTAGCTTACCTGATTTTTCTGATTCCTATCTTGAAGAGATTAAGGTAGGAATTAAGATTTAAAATATTGATTATGAATTTTTAATTATGATACACATCAATGCTTTCATTTTCAACCCTCGACATAACAAGAAAGGGGGTTATGAGCTTGATGTGTGTGTGTATCTGTGCATTTGTCGATCTGTGTATCTGTCTGTGTCGCTCTAGCGCCAAAACGGATGGACCATTTTTTTTTTTTTTGAAAGGAGAGTTTTGATCGAGAGTATTCTTAGCTATGTCGCGTCTTCGGATGACACTAGCTAAAGAAGATATTAATTTAAAACCTTTCAGTAGCTTTTCGTGAATTTTGAAGTTAAAGTGTCCTTTAAAATTTAAAACAATAGCACCAAAAGAAAGAAAAAACTCTGCGCCTGATATAGTGTGTTTGGAACGTTCATGTTTTATCGAACTCGAATTGTAACATTTTTGAGCAAATGCGGCTAAACTTTTTTTCACGCGATTGGAAAGCGATGTTATTGCTGGCCGACAATTAAAGAGAACTCAATGATTGAAAATATTTATCTGTTGCAGTTTCTATCTGTGTTAATAATTAAAATACTTGTAATTGATTTTAGTATAAGGTTTTTAAAAGGATTTTCAAATTTCCTTCCTTATTCTGCTTTTGTGACTAGCAAATTTTACTAATAAGGATTATCTTTCCTTGTTGACCATGTCCTCTCGAAAACAATTAAATATGTTAAGCTTTCTGACCTGTAAGTTCTTTTTAATATAAAGTTGGCAAACAGGATCGGTTTTATTTTTACTTCCTTTTACGTAGTAAAGGAAGTATTGTGATCGCGAAAAAAAAATCACTCAAATTTGAGTCTAAATTTTGATTTTGCTCACCCCCGAATGAAAATTCCTTAGTTTTTTTGACCTGTCAGCACGTGCATATGTACCTACCAACATATAAGCAGCCGAAAAAAAATTTTCAACCACCCCCGAGTTAATTACGACGAGTTTTCGTGTGACGTCTGTATGTACGTGTGTGCGTATGTGGGTCGCATAACTCAAAAACTATATGCCGTAGAAGCTTCTAGCTTGGTATGTAGGCTCTGAGGATGGTCTAGTTGTGCACCTCCCCTTGTGGTTGCATTTGAATGTTCCCAAGGGGGTGTTTTACCCCTTTTTTGGGGAAAATCAGTGTTAATTTCAATGCAGAGGGAAAGATATGCATTGGCGCGACCACTTTCCGTTATGTCGCCAAGCTTTTGGTCGCCAAGTGTTTGACGCCAACTTGGCGACATATCGCCAAGTTGGCGACAAATTTGGCGAATTTTTTTGTTTTTTTTTTTTTTTGAATTTGGGTTCAATTTGGCGCAATTGGCGATATTTTGCGAAAAATTCACTGAATGATGTTAAAATCGGCGATATTTAGTAAATGAATCATTGTAAAACATTTGTTTTGCATTGTTTCGAAGCAAACTAGGGGTGTAAATGTTCGAATTGATATCTTGCTCACTCATAGCATAAATTTAACACTAAGGCATCTACAAAGAAATTTACACGTAAAAGGAAGTAGTGTGGGACCCATACCAGATTTTTTCAATTTAATCTTAGCTCTTTTTCATGTGTAAGATAGATGCTAATAATCGAAAAATGGACTTCCCTTTTTTAACATTTGATTATTAAGGGATTTTATCCATTAAAATAACTTATGTATCTTATATGCAATGCGCCAAGGTTTCACTTTTTTCTTTTTAATTTTTATTTCATTCCTTTTTACTTCCTTTTACGTAGTAAAGGAAGTATTGTGATCACGAAAAAAATTTCACTCAAATTTCGGTCTAAATTTTGATTTTGCTCACCCCTGAATGAATGTCGCGTAGTTTTTTCGACCTGTCAGCACGTGCATATGTACCTAACAACATACAAACAGCCGAAAAATCAATTTCGACCACCCCCGAGTAAATTACGACGAGTTTTCTCGTGACGTCTGTATGTACGTATGTGCGAATGTATGTGCGGATGTATGTGCGTATGTGGCTCGCATAACTCAAAAACTATATGCCGTAGAAACTTCTAGCTTGGTATGTAGGCTCTGAGGATGGTCTAGTTGTGCACCTCCCCTTGTGGTTGCATTCGAATGTTCCCAAAAGGGTGTTTTACCCCTTTTTTGGGGTAAATCAGTGTTAATTTCAATGCAAACTCAAGTGATATGAATTGGCGCGACCACTTGGCGATATGTCGCCAAGCTTTTGGTCGCCAAGTGTTTGACGCCAAGTTGGCGACATATCGCCAAGTTGGCGACAAATTTGGCGAAAAAATTATTTTTTGAATTTGGGTTCAACTTGGCGCTATTGGCGATATTTTGCGAAAAATTCACTGAATGATATTAAAATCAGCAATACTTAGAAAAATAACCATCTTACTACTATTATATATGCGAAAGTTTGTATGGATGGATGGATGGATGGATGGATGTATGTTTGTTCCTCTTTCACGCAAAAACTACTGAATGGATTTTAATGAAACTTTCACCATAATGTAGCTTATACATCAGAATAACACATAGGCTATAATTTATAACGATATTCGAAAAAGTTAGATTGGTAGCGCTTTTTCATTTCAATTTAAGGTACATTTTTCGCACAAATCCGAGAAGGCTTCCAACAAACTAATTCAGTATTTAGTGCATCATCTCAACTCCCTGTCGATCGCTAGAATTGCATGTATCATTTCCACTTTTCGCATTAAATTTTCAAGGCTTTTCTCAAGTCAAATCAAAAAGTAAGTTTTTTTCCAGCTTCATTTTAAATATCCGGACTTTTACTTAGATATTGGAAACGCTCGCGCGCTCGCTCTCTAACGAGCTTTTACCATGATTTGTATTTTAAAACATTTTGTAATCTTGGTTGTAAGTTTTCGCGAGTTGTTGTAAATATGTGTTTTAGAGTATCGGTAACGTAATCGCTTGAAGAGATTGGCAACTAATAAATGGATTAGGTTGATAATTGGGCAGTTACTTAGTAGCCAGTTGAACAGGAATTTTGCCAAATTTGTTGCAAGAAGATTTTAATAAGTGAGATTCTCGGCGATTTTTTGAACTGACACCAGTTTTTGTGACAAACACTTTTGTAAGAAAATAGTACTTTACTTCTTACACGACGTAACCAAAATAAAACGATTATTGTCTGATATTTATCGACTGCGGCAAAATCTTAATCATCGATAGAATACTCCCACATTTGAAAAAGTTCAGTTTTTTTCTTTTTCTTTTGTTTCCCGATTCCGTATATTTGACCTTTTTAAAATTATGTCAAAACGTAAAGTAATCCGCATACTAAATTAATAAAGCCCTTAAACAAGACTAAAATTACCATTAATTTGCGTTTTTGCATAAATAATTGTCAAATGTTTTCATTAATTTCGAAATCATTTAGGACAAAAACTTTTAGCATCATTTTATGGTCAGCAATAGTTTCTCAGCATTTGATGACTATTTCTCTGATAAAAATTAGTGACATAACATTACTCAATGTATTTTCATAAAGTAGGGAGGGGAGCAAAATTATCCTAGGTATAACAAAACAGTTACCGCAAATTTGGCGACATTTTAAAAATCGTCAAAGCGGTGTGTTTTGAGTTCTTTCAGTTCGGGGAAAAAAAAAAACAAAGGTGAGTATAAATTCTGTACCTCAGAACCAGACTAACGTAAGTCCATTTTGGTAACTTTTCAGGAGGAGGGAAAAACGATTGTCGGATGCATGCAAAGGATGGGATTCGCGCTTTTTAATGTTGCTAAATAATTGGAAGGAATTTTCTTTATAGAATACCGTTCTCATGGGTCGATGCAAAATAAGGTTCTTCATATAATTCATTAATAAAGTGAAAATCGCCATTTTTGGACTTACGTCGTTCTGGTTCTGAGGTACAGAATTGTTTCTCAATATTATTACTGACCCAGGCAGCGCCGGGTATTTTTGCTAGTCGTTAATAAAGCACAACGTTTTCTTAAAAATTTCTGCTGCATTAATGTATTACGACTAGATTTGTTAGAAAACGTTGAGAAATCACTGAGACATGAAGATGTAAATAAAAGCGTAAGCCTCATTCGATGAACATAAAATAAATGAAATGCCTCAACATCAGTGCATATATATATATATATATATATATATATATATATATATATATATATAAAAGAAAGTCGTGTTAGTTACACTACTTATAACTCAAGAACGGCTGTACCGATATAGCTAAAAATTGGTGGGTAGGTAGCTTAGAGCCAGGAGACGGACATAGGCTATTATGTGTGTCAGTTACATAAATAGAAAAACTGTCTTATTGACTAAGCCTTTTTTGACATCTCCATGGCTGAGCGACATAAAGCACACGTTCTGGCAGCTTCCGGTGCGCAGCAAACAGGTTGTAAGTTAGCGGTGCGTTGAGTGTTATTTGACTTTTTTGTGAAGTAAATTATAAACAAACGCGTTGTGTCCTTTAAAATTATATGTGATAAGCTGTCAGAAACGATTGTCACTTAAAATTTTTTACGCCTCTGAGGCTTAGAGGTAGAGAGCGCTTGATGGGATAGCTCCTGCACTGCAGTTAAAGAGGTTGTTCTTCTCATTACTATTCTATCTATATATATAAAAGAAAGTCGTGTTAGTTACACTACTTATAACTCAAGAACGGCTGTACCGATATGGCTAAAAATTGGTGGGTAGGTAGCTTAGAGCCAGGAGACGGACATAGGCTATAATTTATATGTGTCAGTTACATAAATAGAAAAACTGTCTTATTGACTAAGCCTTTTTACTAAGCTTTTTTTTTGACACCTCCATGGCTGAGCGACATAAAGCACACGTTCTGGCAGGTTCCGGAACGCAGTAAACAGGTTGTAAGTTAGCGGTGCGTTGAGTGTTATTTGACTTTTTCGTGAAATAAATTATAAACAAACACGTTACTTCCCTTGAAATTTATATGTGATAAGCTGTCAGAAACGATTGCTCATTCCTAGGATCCCGATGATCCCAACCGATATGCCGTTTGAATTTTAAAATTCAAACGGCATAACTTTAATTTCCGATCCGTCTTCCATTTGTCATGACCTTTGACAAATCACAAGGCCAATCCTTAAAAGTTTGTGGTTTGAATCTAGAACATCACTGTTTTTCCTATGGTCAATTATATGTGGCATATTTACGGGTCGGAAGACCATCTGCGTTGTTTCTTTTTGCGCCTGATAATAAAACAAAAAATGTTGTGCATCAGAAGGTACTTTAGTGAAGAGCAACCTATGTACTAAAATACAGAAACAATAATGAATGATTAATGTAGGTACTTAATTTTTTTTTGTATTTTCTAATAATAAAAAACTTAATAAATTCAAAAATTTTCTTATTTATTGCCTTTAAGGCGGAACAGAGTTCGCCGGGTCAGCTAGTATATATATAAAAAGAAGTGGTGCTGTTTTCTTTCGTACGGTTTTTATGGAGACGGTTCAAAATTTCTGGACTTGATACGCCTATTTAAAAGTAACAGGGTAAAATAAAACACATTTTGAAGGAAGAAACTTTCTTTCCTTTCTTTTTGACAAGAACAACAGTCGCAATAACTTATTTCTTACCTCTTTCACAGAAGTTGCCGTCATAGTCTCCCGTCCCGCAGTCACAGATGGCTCCACTGTCGGTGCTGATGCAGTATCCTCCGTGCTGGCAAGGGTCGTGGTGCTTGCAGGCGTCCAACTCATTCGAACGGATGCCTTTGAATTCGATCATGTCCTGGTGCCTGGGGGGCCCCTCCTCACTCGCGTACACCACTGCGCGGATGGAGCCTGAAAATTATGAACAACGTTGCTTTTAAATCTTTTGTCATAGTGGATTTAAGATTGAAAACAATGATGGCATTTTTTTAAATTAGAATAATGGTAGGAGTTAAATTTTTGTTTGTTTGTAGAATTGAAGTATTGTAGCCCAACCAATGAATGAACATACACCAGTTAAAGAGTAGTTCGTATTATTTTTATTTTTAAATAAAATATTTCATAGTTTTTTTAATAAATTGGCGGGGTCTCCATGGTCGAGGTTTCGATTACTGTAGGTTCTCTGAGTATTATTTATTCCATTTGTGCTGTAAATATTTCTTGTGTTGTTTTATAAATTAATAAAAGAGTACAACTTCTCGAGGCAATAGCATCCTATCTTCATAATAATTATTAATTAACATTGGCACGACAATAACAGTACCCAATGAATTGGCAACAGTAAATTTTTTCTGTACAATTGTACAGAGAAAATGAAGTGAAGGGGGAGGTTTATGAAAAAAAGCAATTTCGGTAAGCAAAGAGAAGAAATGTAAACTAAAAACCAATGAAAATAGGAGCTTCGATTTGAACCTGGTACATATGTGTTTTATTACAGGAAGAATAAAAATATGTTTTACTTAGAGGTTTTTTTTTTTTTTTCAATTTCATAATGTAATGAAATTTCCAGAACAAAAAACAAAAACAATTTTGAATCCAATTTCCATAAATCTGGCAGCTTTTCTCGTAATTTTATATTTTTTATTCCAAATTTCAAATAAAGGAATCATTCAAAGTAAGTATTTATGCATCAACATTGTCATATATATGTTTAGGTGGGATTATTGCTTACACATAACACTACGTATTTGGAAAATTATAATTTTTTTCTTAGGACAACGACAGTTTTTTCTATCAAAAAATAATTTAAAAAGGTGCTTTGTTACGCAATCATTAGAAAATGCATATTTCATTAAACACTAAAATATGCATTGAGAAGAGGATTCTAAATGATATCCCGCAAATAATGTAGAATTATCTTTAGGGCGTCATTTCTAATTAAATAATACTATAAAAGATTCTAACCTTTAAAATGAGGTTCAAAAAATACAGATGGCAGGGACATCTGGGTCAGCTTCGCACTGTACCAGCTCGGAATACCTCCAATGTACACAAAACTGTTCGACGTGTAGTTACCAAACTGGTAATCAGTTCCTTTAGTCACTTTAGACTGAGTGTCTTCGTCTACCTTTAGAATAGTATCTTCCACATTTCGAATAAGTTCCACACGATGCCACCTGTCATCGTGGAGGTTCCGTCCTGCGTTTGTCAACATGGCGCCACCACCAAGGTTGAACCTCAGCCTCAAGATCCCATCCACCATCTTCAATTCGAAAAAGTCACCATTGCCACCGTCATCGAAGTATAGAACGAGAGAGTTGGGTTCGTTTGTTCGAAATTCGAACGATAGAGAGTCTGTCAATCCCGCATACCACCTTTTGAACTGTGCATAGGAAGTGGGAGAGCCTTCCAGAACGAAGGCTCTGGTCTTCAACACTAAGACGAAGAGTATGAAAAATATCCATCGCCACCTTAGCTGCACCACAGCCATTTTGCTTTGTTCGAAGCTTTCAGTCCGCCATGTTTTTTCTCTCAATTAGTTAAATATGTGATGAAATGCCAGTCTAGCAATTGTTTGCAGTCACATTTTAATGCTCATTCTTTTATTTCATATTTATACTGCATGGCAAAATGAATGATCAACGCAAATAAAAAATTGAGCAGCACATCAATGAATTATCGCTTGTTTCTTAATAGTTTGGAAATAAGACATGTTTTTTTTTCTGAAAAAGTCTCTTCAAGAATTAAATTTGAAAATTTGGCTTAAACTTTTTAGTATTTTCACAAAGAAATTTTAAAAAGTCTAATTCACCCCAATAGAAATACCAAAACACACTGAAATTCTTTTTTTATCTCCAACACATTGCTTTAAAACTTACGTAAATTTGTTTAGATTTGTTAAAGGAAAAATATATTTGCTGAATGTACAAATAAAATAAATTAAACAATTAAATCAAAAAAATGTATAAAAAATAATTGCCTATTGTTTGCTTAAGACATAATCATTCATAAGACTTAAATTTAAATTCCACCAGCATAACAATTTATGAAAGTTCAAACTTAAAAAAAAGTAATTAGTTTATTCATTAACATTTTAAAATTCATCTGTTAAATAAGATTAACTTTTCGAAACCATTCATTTTGAACTTATGCTAAAAAGCAAGCACGTATATTATACTACTCGACTAAACAATACTATTTTGGATAATTTAATTAAAAAAAAATTAAACACTTTTTCATTAAACTGTTACGCTTTGAAAATTTCGAATAAACAATTGATTTTTTCTTTAGAAACTAAACAATGACAAACATTTGTCAAGTTAAACATCAATTTAAAAGTAATAAAACTTCATTTTTAAAATCCAAATTCTTAAAAAGGGGCAAAAAATGCAATTTGGTGTGTGTATTGCTCCCGCATGTAGCGAAGAAAACGAAGTTCTATTCATACTAGTCGGGAATTTGTTTTATTTGCGCAATTATCCTTTTAACTAAGGTCCTCTGATAATTTGCTAAATAAGGTAATCTTCGTTTGATTTTTACTGTTTGTGTGCTTAGACTGACAAAATTAATTAAGAAACAAGCTGCGAACAAAGCCCTTTTGAGCGGCCCTGTTCATTTTCAACTGCGTTTTAATTTCCTAATGGAATCCTTGTTTAGATTTAATAATGCTTTTTTTTCCCTCTGTTTCTAAAAGCAGAAGCTTTAAACCGTTATTTACATTTCTGTTTTATGTCTTAATTTTGGAGATTTGATGAACTTCATTTGCACTTCAACAATATTTCTTTATGCAGTTTTAGTTGGCAACTTCCGCTTTTGTCTGAGAATTATAGTTCATCTGTAGTGAATTCTGATGCTGCCTTGAAACTTTTCCGATCTTTGATGATATTGGTCATAGGAAACAAAGTGGCAAAATCCCTGTAAAAAAGGATAAGAAAATGTTCAATGAAACAACCAGATAATGAATAATTTCTATAACAAATATATTACATAAGAAATTGCAAAACGAGTTCACAAGTAAATATAAATAATGCCTGCAATAAGGTAGTCATCCTATATCAGTGTTTCTCAACCATTTCACTAGTGAAGACAACTGCTGGGTACCTTTCCCAATCCTAAGCAAACTACATATGAGAGAAATAACGTTTTCACAAAGCCTGTAATTTCCGTTTTTTTTTTTTTTTTTTTTGTGGGGGGGGGGGGGGGTCAAAGGGTGTAAACCCAGAGTAAACTTTATTGGAAAAAAAACAAAAACCACGTCCACTTATGTGTACATACATTGATTTCACAAAGTCGGGGAGGGGGGGGGGTCAATTGACTCCCCTGATCATCCTAAATGATGGGCCTGATTTTCACAACAATTATTTTCCCAACAACTTCTTTCATTCACGCCTCATTGTAAAATACGCTCCATTTGACACAACTTTCACTTACGAGGTAGACCGTGCCACACCGGGCAAAGCATCTAGTCATATATATATGTACTAGCGGTACCCGCACGGCTTTGCCCGTGGTATAAAATTAAAAGTTCATTTGTAAAATAATTGATATAGCAGAAAAAATACTCTATTTTAGTTATAATTCAACTACAATTCCTTCAAAGTATGACATAAAAATTTGGTATGGACCCTACACTACTTCCTTTTACGTGTACATTTCTTAGTAGATGCCTTAAGTGCTAAAATAGTGCTTGGAGGAAGCAAGATAACAATTCAAACATTGAAATCCCTAGTTTGCCACGAAACAATGCAAAAAAATGTTTTACAATGATTAATCTCCTAAATATCGCCAATTTTAACACCATTCAGTGGATTTTTCGCAAAATATCGCCAATAGAGCGAAATTGAACCCCCCCCCCCACAAAAAAAAAAATTAATCGCCAAATTGGCGACAAATACGTGGCGACCAAAGGCTTGGCGAAATATCGCCAAGTGTTCGCGCCAATTCATCTGCATTGAAATTAACACTGATTTGCTCCATAAAAGGGGTAAAACATCTTCTTGTGACATTCAAATGAAACCCAAAGGGGAGATGCACAAAAATAAGCCAAAAGAGAAAATAAGAACAATTTTGTTGCTCACAGAAACCAACAGAAATCTTACCAAAATTTGAAAGAAGAAGAAAGTTTCCTTCCCTAGCTTTAAAAACAAATCAATACAGTTTCTGAAATGAAACACTTTAAAAAGAATGTTGCAATTTTACGATATTTGGTTAATCTTTGTGCTTTGGGTACCCCTTTCTCGCTAAATAGGCGACTGTTTCCAAACGTTGCCAAAATCAATATTGCTGAAATGCGAAATCCATGAAATGAAAAAAAAAAAAAAAATTAGCCAAATCTTTTAATTAAGTCAACTTAAGTCAAATTAAGTTTAGTTAAGTATATTGGAAACAGGGTTGCCGGAAAAATACTACGCTCCTTATTTGAGCCGAAAAAATATACCATAGTATCAAAAATACTACGTCTGGCAACGCTGGAAAAAGAACAAAACAAAAATAAGTATGAACACGTAACCATGGTAACAACATGAAAAGTTGATTTCCGTTGATAAAATAATTCATTTCATCTTTTTTTTCAAACAAATTTCATTCTCGAGTTCAACCATTTTAGAATCGTTTGGCTTGCTTTACTGAAGTTAAGCCTTGAATTCCGGGATTCTAAAAACAATTGTTACAGCTCTCCTGATGATCGTAGAAACTTCGAAAAAACTTCATTTTGTGCAGAAAATTTCAAGCTTTCGAATGACATAAGACTTGAAAATGTGTATGAAATATTTCTTCCCTATCTTATCGAATTTCCGCTAAAAATTCGAATAGAAAAAGAACGAAATGGAATTATCGAAAAATCGCTTCGAGGTGCAAAACTACATGCTACAAACTAATTTTGTGCCAAGTGGCATGAAAATCGACAGAACGGTTTTGGCGCTACGCGCGTAACAGACAGACAGACAGACAGACCCACCTTCAGCTTTATTATTAGTAGAGATAACATTAAAAACTGAGTATCTTTCTATCTTTCTATGTCACGCTTCTTTCTCCTGAACGCCAATGAACTGAAAGTCGAACCAGGTACCGATAGATAGGTAATTTTTCAGGCTTCATTAGTTTCAATCTATATAATTATACGATTTCAATTAGCGAAGATATCAATTAATAAGTAGTCAAATTTAAAGCGATTAAGCCTAATAAATGATTAAATATGAAATCCATTTTTGCAAAACGTCGTTGCTATGAAACAGTGATAACAATGAGAATGAGAATTTAGAATGAAGGCTTAACTAAATCAAACACGAAACTCATAAGCGGGCTACTTGCGTAGTATTTTTATCGCTAGCTACTTGTAATATTTTGAAACATTCATTTGTTGAAAAGCCATCTACTTATATTAAAAACTGAGTATCTTTCTATCTTTCTTTCTATCTTTCTATGTCACGCTTCTTTTTCCTGAACGCCAATGAACTGAAAGTCGAACCAGGTACCGAGAGATAGGTAATTTTTCAGGCTTCATTAGTTTCAATCTATATAATTATACGATTTCAATTAGCGAAGATATCAATTAATAAGTAGTCAAATTTAAAGCGATTAAGCCTAATAAATGATTAAATATGAAATCCATTTTTGCAAAACGTCGTTGCTATGAAACAGTGATAACAATGAGAATGAGAATTTAGAATGAAGGCTTAACTAAATCAAACACGAAACTCATAAGCGGGTTACTTACGTAGTATTTTTATCGCTAGCTACTTGTAATATTTTGAAACATTCATTTGTTGAAAAGCCATCTACTTATATTAAAAACTGAGTATCTGTGTCTGCTTCTTTCCCTTGAGCGAGCAGAACTTGCTGTAATTTTCCTCACCATTTTGAAGGAGCGAAGCATCTCAATGATTCGAATGATTTTTTTGATGCAGGAAAAAAGTGAAGGCGTATAAGCGCCTGTTAGCGAGCCGCCTTGGCGGGGAGTAGTTTCTTGAAATTTTCCTCACTACTTTCAAGGCACGAAGTGCCCGTGCAACGCTGGGTCACGCGTGTGGTATGTCTTGAAATCTAATGAACATTAATGTATACCAAATAATATAACATCAGAATGAGGTAAAAGTTAGAGAGGGGGCACGTTATGCATCAACATGCCGCAGGAAGCTAATCTAGCTGCCCTGGCAGCTAGTAAATCATTAAAAGTTGCAAACCTGTTCTAAACAAGTTGGAAAATATCACTTAAACCTATACCAGTAGTTCGATATTAAAAAAATGGAATAAAAGTTTCCTAGTTTGCTTATCATCGAAGAATTTCTCGTAAAATATAAAATAAAGGAATGAGGAAAGAATAAAGAAAACAGGGTGTATAAATTGCTGTCTAGAATTCCATGACCAATTTCTGACTTTTCTCTAATAGAATATGACAATCAAGATGTAGAAAAATTTCTCTTATAAAATAGAAAAAGAATTCTACCTCCATTCGAAAATAATGGTGTTTTTGTTATTAAATTCAATTTCCCCGCAAGGTTTTATCGATTTGTGACATTTTTCTGTTTCTTTCAAAGTTATTTCAATATTCTTGATTGTTATTCTCTGTCAGCAAAGTACAATAGAATTTTAAATATTTTATATGATGGTAAACTCCGATATTTTACGCACCTTTTTCAACAAACTCAATTTTGTGTTTCAAAATAACTTATCTAGTTTTTATTCAATTCCAAGGAACATATAAATAATATAATTATTTAGAAGCTACGGCAACGAATCAGAATTATTGAAGAGCAAGTTCATATTTTTAACTGCAAATTTGCATGCAAGAGAATTTAAACTAGGGTATGAGCTTAAATAGAGGCAATTATTAATTTCACATAGTACAAAAGAGATACACGTAGGAGCTGTAAACCCTAAGGTTTACTGTCCTTCAATGTAATTCCCGGCATTATGTGCAACCCTTTTCCAAAGAGCTTGAAGTTATAGGACAAAAACTGGTTTTAAACTAGAACCTCTGCTGCCAGTTTTTTTCTGCTGTTTTTACAGCACAATACAGCTAATTTCCTTGTAATAAACTGTAAAATTGGCAAGTATTACAGTAATAAACTGTAAAATTGCATTACAGTAATAAATTGTAAAATTGCATTACAGTAATAAACTGTAAAATTGCAAGTATTACAGTAATAAACTCTAAAATTGCATTACAGTAATAAACTGTAAAATTGGCAAGTATTACAGTAATAAATTGTAAAATTGCATTACAGTAATAAACTGTAAAATTGGAAGTATTACAGTAATAAACTCTAAAATTGCAAGTATTGCAGTAATAAACTATAAAATTGCTCATTTTACCGTAATAAACTGCAAAATTACTAATTTACAGTTTATTACAGTGCATTTTACAGTTTTAAACTGGAACCTCTGCTGCAAGTATTATATTTTTTTACAGTATAATACAGCTAATTTTCTGGCAATAAACACTAAAAATTGCTAATTTTACAGTTTATTGCTGTGCATTTTACAGCTTTAAACCGAAACTTTTCCAGTATTATACTGTTACGTTAAAGATACTGTTACGTTATATTATACTGTAAAAGCAACAGTTTATTTTTTGCAGTGTATAAATGTACAAGAGTACTGTTATCTGTAAAACAATGGACAATGTGCTCCGTTTCACAGGTTCAAGCAATTAGTGCGTGGTTAGGGAGTCCTACAGATAATATTGAGGGATTGGGCGCATAACATGGGTGCTACTGGGGTTAGTCTTGTAGTGATAGTTTGAGTTTTTACTGGTTTAGGGGTTGGGTGTTTCAGGTTTGTGGAGGGATCATTATGGGTCTTTAGTTCGATCGCGTAGGTGGTGCTAGTGATTGTGGTTAATGCTTGTAGGAAGTGAAGGTTTGTGGATCGTAGAACGTGATAAGGAATGGTTTAGTTGGATTTAAAAACATAAAATAAACCTATAAAACAATTAAATTATAATCTTGATTTGGGAATTGTGGTATTGGAGGGGTTGGTGTGAGAAACGTTTCATGGGGGGTAGGATTTTTGTTATTGGAACCGACCATCAAAAATCTGGTGTTCTTTGAGTGATTGGTGTTGTGTGGGGGTGATGCCTAAAGCTTGGCACTTATAGAGATGTTTGTTTTGGTTTGTCCCAACACACGGGGAGTGGTGGATTTGTGGACTTGGGGTAGATAAGGTGATGTAAGGGGGGTTGACGCATAGTATAGAGGCATCCTGTGGGTGTGAATTTGTGACGTTTTGAATATTCAGTCAAAAAAGCGTAAATTATTGCGGATAATGGGTGATGGAGCGTGTAGGGAAGTGTGGGTGGTGTGTGTATTTTTGACGGGGGTAGAAGGGAGTTGTGAGGGTTTTGGTGCAGGCGAAGTTGATAGTGCAGGGTCCGTGATGTTTGCACTAGATTCCTGGTGAGGGTGGGGAGGTTGATTGGGGAAGAGTATGGTAAGTTGTGGGGCATGTATATTGGATCTGATATAAGAAAGTTTGGGAGCTGAAAGTGTTGGTGGAGATTGGTGGTTTCCGGATTTAAGGGGGGGGGGTGGGCGGTTTTTAGGGGAAATAGTTGGGGATTGGAATTGGGGTTTTTTTTGGATGTGGATGGGGATTTTTGGGGTGCGGGTTGGATATGTGGGATGGGGCTGGGGTAGTGGATAGTATAGAAGTGGGGGGGGAGGATGGTTGTGGGGGGTGTTTCTATAAAGAGGGTGTGGTAGAGCTTAGTGCAGTCTAGGTTTTTATTGGCGTAGGGATTCTATGGGATGAGAGGGGGATAGGGCAATTCAAGACGGTTCTCTGGTGGAATATGTTGAGGGAGAATGGTGGGTGAGAGTTTTGTCGAGGATACATTAAAATGCGGTTGTTTGATGCTATGGTTTGTTGCTGAGGGGTTAATTGGGTGTTCGGGGGGGTCAGGTTGTTGTGGTGTTGGACAATGGATGGATAGGTGGGTCATTTGTGTTGGCACATCGTGATGGGGGGTTTAGGTTATATTTTTTAGTCATAAGTTGCTTAATCTTATGTGTGTGGTATATTATGTGGTGTAGACCAGCATGTGACGGGATGGGATCGGGCTTGGCATCTGGTCATAGCATAGTCTGGCAGGGCTAGTGCGGTATAATGTCATGATGTGGGTAATTCTCTATTAGTGAGTGTTGGTGGCTGATGTATGGATTTTTGATATGCATGGGGGTAGCGTTATACGTTGGTATGAAACGGGATAATATTATTAAACGCGAGTAGCTATTAGTGTATAGACCCAATACCGGAATTGGGTCGCATTGGTGCGTTTTAATTTGTATGCTGATTTTAGATTTGAGTGGGATTGGGAATAGAGTGTTTGTGGGGGTGGAAATCCAGAGTGTGTTTGGGCTCAAGAAGGTGAGGGTGTGGGGGGATTGTGTTGAGTCACTGTAGACATTCTGGATTTGGCTTAATGGTTGGGGTGGGTTCAGACAGAGTTAATAATCAGACCTGAAATGATTAGGCTGCAGAATTTTGGTGGGGTGATGATTGGTGGTCAGTGGCATTAATTGTGTGTATGGGTTTTTTTTTTTTTCATAGTGGGGTTTTTTGTAGTGAGGCGGCAAGAGGGTGTCGAGGACCTGTTGTTTGGCAGCGCGTGACAAGTGTAACCGAATGAAAGTATGTTTTCAGGAGTGAGGAGACTAGTCGAAGTTACTTCTTGGGGAGGCATCCACAGGGGGGACTGACAGCTCTAGGGGCTCCTCACTCCCGTTTGTTTGTCTGTTGAGAGAACGATGCCTAAAAAATGTCTTGCCTAAAAAAAATGTTTCAATTTTGTATCTTAAGCGACAGTTTTATTTATCAGCTGGGTTTGATGTTACGATCGAATGACTTATTTCGGAATTAGACATGACGAAGATAGTATTTTTTCTAACCAAGGTTTTTTTTTGTTTTAATGTAAATTTCGTTGAATAGTACTACATTGTGATTACATCATTTTCGAGTTGAAAGTACTGCGTGTTACGCTATCGTTAATTAAACTTAATGTTCCTTGCTTTGTGTGTATTAATCATTGACATATTTTGCTCCAGTTGTGGGTAAAATTTATTTCAGCCCTAAATACTTTTTCAGTATTAAACGTGCAATATTTACTTTGCGTTTTTCGCTATGTCTTTTTCAGATATATTGAGTAACATGCCCGTAGGGGATTACCAATTTGCTCGCGGGTAGTTTGAGTGGTTCGAGTTATGCGACACATGGCTGGTTGGGGGTTGTGGAGTCACCCCGTTTTGCTTAGTTTGGTGGGTGGGGGAGTGGTTGGGCGGGTGGGATTGACTGGACTAAACGGGTTGGAGGGGGATGGGGTTGGGTTCGGGTAAGATAGTGAAATTGAAGTTTTGTGGGGGGTTGAAGAGATGGGGGGGGGGTGTTGGGTGGAGATGGGAGGGAGGTTGGGGGTAGGAGCGGTTTGGTAGTGGTGGGTTGTTGGATTTTGGGCGTTGGGAGTTTTTGGTGGAACGGTTTAAATTAGGTGTTTAGGGTAATTTATGAGGGCATTGGCTTGAGGAGGTCAGGGACGTTGGCCTGATGTTAGAAACTAAATACGGGACAGGCTGCGGTGGCCTTGTCGGGGGTTTGGGTTGGTAATGTGCAAAAGTGGCAATGAATTTGATAGGCGATCTGGTTGCTAATCGGTTTACGCAATGAGACGTTTTTTCAAGAGTTGCTGCCACATAAATATTTCATGAGTTTTTCATGTTTAAAACGGGGGTTGTCGTGCCATATCTTGGCTTTGCTGAACGGGTTTAGTTTTAGTATTGGAGGGGCCATTGCATACTTTTTTTCTTCATGAACATTAGTGGGAAAAGTTTTAACTAAAAACAAAAGTTTGCATTTAATAATTGCATCATTATATGCGAACTTATGAAGTGTATGGCATTATGCAAATATCGGTACAGTAGCACCCTTATTCCGCCATAAAATACTAGTGCTTTATGATAAAAGCTAGTATTAGAAAGATAATTTAATATTAGAAGAAAAAAAGATTTTGTCTGTTTATAATAAAATACTTAGCATGTAGACTGTAGCGCACGACATAGATTTTATGTTGTACGTGATTTCTTAACTTCATTTCATTTTTTTGAATGAGGGTAGCAGGCCCGTGATTTCGAATTTTTCCGTGGGGTGGGGCTAAAATTCGGGGGATGACGCTAAAGGATATGTACTTAATGCTGAGAAAGCAAAGTGAAGGACTTTTGATATAAACTAAGAAAGAGCAGTGGCCCACAATATCGTCGCTTTGAGTTAAGAATGCTATAGGCTTAATACGCAACTCAAAAAAGGAATCGGAAATGACAATTTTATATAAGTTCGTCGTTCAGATTAAATCGCTCTTTAAGAATGATAAGTATGACAGGTTACAACTCAATACAGTTTGTCAAAATACTATGTCCGTCATTAAAAAAAAGAAAATATCCGTCAAATTAAATTACGTCATTCAGTTAAAATGAGATGCTCATGTGAAGCGAGTCAAACATTGCTACATTAAGAAAAGATTTTAAAATGCGGTTTTCTTAATGCTAGTTTCATTTAAATACTGCAATAGTTTTGAGCACAAGAGCGAGTGTGTGAAGTCTAGTTGTCAGAACTGAGAAATTAAAAATTGTCTCATAACCTCTCTGAGATACTACAATAATTTCATAAAGGGCTTTTTTGAGTTGCAGGCGTTGTTTGTTCATTCAATTATGTTAAATACATTGATTTTCCAGTCAGGGCGGGGGTTTTTCAATTGCTCCCCTGATCCCCAAATGACGGGTGCTGGATGATTGTAAGTTGTTTCCAAGATAAATTAGCGGCCAGAATTTTTAACGATGTTATGGCTGATTCGGGCTCTTTTAAATGGGATTGTAAATTTTATTACTGAAATGAACTGGCAAATTTTATTGGTAAAAAATCTTTTATACGTATATATATATAATTTACACATCGTAATTGCTATAAATCATTAAAAACTTACCAATATATTATTCAACTTGCAGAGATGGCCTATGACTCCTCCTTTTTTCAGGATTGTCCATTTTTAGAGAGGGGTGATACGCAGATGAAATTGAGGAATGGGATTCACAATTGCGGCATTGGTTATAAAGCTTGATATACAGTCATCTTCGTCTTAACCTGTCAATTGGTCTCCCAATTTGAGAAATACTAGCGTCAAAAGCAGGAAACGCTCATAGTTTAGATTTTTGCACCTTCGAGGAAGAATTCTCATTGGGATATTCACGATGAACAGCTAGGTGGCGTCTTCGGTGATTTTTATATTTTTCACGCAGCATTGGCCAATTGCGTGCGAGCACTCCAACCTGTATATTTACTTAAATAGCTAGAAACGAAAATAGGTAAATAAGGGTTGCAAATTAAAGAATGCAAATAATAGACTGTGTTGTCACTTCCTCGCCTAAATGCAAGACCGTGTTGGCTCGAAGAATTATTTAATATTTTCATAAACTTAAGTCACGTTTCGTGACATAAGTAAGTCGTTGTGTGAGCTATGCTGACAATTATACGCTGTGCACACATGAGTTTCTAACTGTCTCTACCTGTTATTTATAAAGGTGTATTCAGACTCGTTTTCTTCATGTCGAGTTGGAACAGTGGTTACTATCCTCGTCGCGCTATGGTTTTGTAAATAATGTATCTGCTCCTGGTATCACGACGAGGATCCTATTCTAATATATCTAAGTGCTCTGATTTGCATAGTTCCCATTATAGAGACGGTCA
Organism: Uloborus plumipes; assembly: GCA_038373865.1. Lineage (NCBI taxonomy): Eukaryota > Metazoa > Arthropoda > Arachnida > Araneae > Uloboridae > Uloborus > Uloborus plumipes. The sequence goes on along the minus strand of JAXGGA010014725.1, from coordinate 10,180 downwards.
AAAATAGTAAATCTGAAGATTGATCTGCAGAAAGTTCTGTCAAGCTCTGGAATTGATTCCACTGGTGGAGTCTTGACATTTAGAGGTGAGTTTTTAAGGTTTTTGTCCTAACCGACACAAGTGGGTGATCCGAGCGTTATTACTCCATGGCAGTAAGAATGCATCTCAACATAGTAACTAATATGTCCAATGTTTTATATTGTATATACAATTGTACCCCACAGCACCAGAAGATGCTTGCGCTATCTATAACACAGAGAAGAGAAGTCTGAGACCAATTGCATCCATTTGTCGCTTTAACAGGATAAACAGTACTCTGGGGATTTTGAACCCATGCGCCCCGTCCCATCGCGTCTACAGAAATACGATATAGTCCACGAATCAACCTTAGCGCGCAAGACAAAAGAAAAGCTTAAACTAGTAGTTCTTCGATTAAAGACTTATTTCACGCTGTGAGATGGAATTTTGCTCGATGAACGTAAAGCGTCTTACTCTGCAGAGGAACGATTTCTCTTGTTATCATGGTCGTGAATCAGTATCTAGAGAGCTTACGCTCGCTTTCATGACATGTTTAAAAGAGGATGTAAATGTTCAGACTGATCAGCAGATTGTAGTGTAAATACGCTGTATGGAATATTTTATTCTGACTCACCGTGCAATTGTGGTTTGTTAGTGATTTTTTTGAGGATTGCCGCAGTCGTAGGAAACTTAGTCTTGTTTCCTGATCTATACTGTGATAAAAAAATATGAAGTGAGCTTGCACAGTATGATTCTTTTGGTTCCAGTTTTGAAAAGTATCTAAGACCCCTAAAATGCACGACTACAACGTAAATCGTGAGAATCTGTCCGTAGATTTTATTTGTAGTGTGATTTTTTCTTTGGCATTTTTGTTATTTAGCAATGTCTCTACTCTATGGATAAAAAATGTAGTGTATTTCGCATTAAATTAATATAAAGTGAGATAAGAAGTTTAAAATAATGTAATTGAGAAATCAAGCGAAATACACTGTGAGCAAGTAATATTTTACCTACCCATGAGTTGCAATACAATTGTATAAAGCACAAAGAAGCTAATTATGAACATTGCACCATTAAAAAGATACTTCGATCGGCATCTATAATTTAGCTACCTAAAAAAATATGAGTGTTGGAGATAGGGAATGTTAATTACTACCTAGAGTCTTTCTGTGACGCTTGTTTCACCCAATGTACAAGTGTCATATTTCTGAAAACATAATTACGCTACTGTAGTAATGGCGCTCGTGAAAGCCCTAAACTCTAAGTGTAGTATAGTAATAGTCTTACATATATGGTACAATATTTCTTGAAAATGATCAAAAGATGCTAAGATTTTGTGAGATTGCCTATTACTTGTAATTTTCAGATGACATTCGTCGCAATAAGTTATCGCTTATCGTTTTTTATCAAGCATGTAATAGCAGGTGACTGGTTTGTGAAGAAGTGGCAGACAGTTAGATTTTCGATGCTAATAGATATAGATATGAGTACTGAATGTAAATGCTTGAATTTCAGGTTTGGATTTTACAGTTTTTTCAAATAAAGAGATATAGAAAGAAAAAATCCCTTGGTTTTTTAGAAGAGTATTGCTCATACATTTTTAGTGAAATGTTTTTTATAGAACGTTACAATTCTGCTCATTTATTTTGAAAAAATTAATAGCTAGAAAGTCATTGTGCTGTAATATGATAACAGCAAATGTTATGATGCAATCGAGTGGTTCTAAGCAACAAAACTGGTCCTGTCTAGAAAGCATTTTTTGGTATATCATCAGCTTTTAGTTAAAAGGGTCAGTCACTTTTTCAAACATTCAGGAAATCAGACCAGCTTATAAGCACTGTCCTATTGTCCTATCCGTTGTTGTAAACGGTTCAGTAGAATAATTTCAGAAACACTTTAGTAGAAGAACTATTGGGGTCTGCTTTGTGCCCAGCAAAACAAGGCATTGGATTGAAGGCAAGGAGAGGCGACATCAATGAACTTCTTGGGATTTAATTCAATATTGTCGTATTTTTGTCTGACTACATTACTTATTATCTAGAACACTCAGATTTGAGGAGACATGTGAATCGCCTACAATTGAAGCGATGTAAACAAAGGATACACGAATTATATTTTCGTTACAGCAAACCCTCCTATTCTTTTAAAAACAAGACGTCTTCTTTCCTTTTTTTATTTTATTATGCCGCACATGTTAAACTTTTACCTTTTTTTGTTTTGTTTTGTTTCATATGGGGTTGTTGCCATTTGCAGAACCTAGTGCATTCCCATGAACGGTTACCCATTCTTTCATGTGGCTACCACCAATGGCAGAATGCCATTGCCACGAGAATGTTGATCCCAGTTATTTCCCCACTAGATGGAGGGCACCTGGGCTCGATTCAATGTGAAACTGCCACTTAGAGAAATTTGAATGTAAATCCTGCCTAGAGATACAATAGTAGCCAAACACAGTACTCGAGTGAGTAGTCGTTTACATGCGCCGCAAAATCATACGAAGCTCCTAGGGACTCCTGGTCCGCTTTTCCTGCAACTCACTGAGAATAATTGTCTACTACAGAGATCTGGTCGTGAAATTAATACATTGCCCTATATTTTAAGCTTCATAACCTAGTTTAAATTCTATTGCATGCAAATTTGCAGTAGTGGGTTTGATCTCGCGAATTTGGGCGTGAGGGACAGCATTTGCCTAAATCCACTGCACCGCTCTGTTACTATCCAACCTATTTATTCGCCATTCTCGTTTATTCTACCATTTTGGCTTTTACGCATACTCTATTTATTTTTCAGTGAGCATTTATTTGCTATGCACATTTGTCGCCTGAGTACTTGCCGTTAGGTGCCAGTAGATGTAGTTCCCACTTTTTCAGATTCGGACACGGAGTAGTCCCCCGGCTGGCTGTCTGTGGTCGGTGGCTCCACTGTATATTCAGAGGTCCTATCCACCAAGGGCCGCGATTACGATATCATATAGCGGCCTAGGGCCAAACACTTTGTCGGGACCCCTTTAGTGCGCCAATCTATTGGCGAATTTTTAGCCTCCTGTATTGAGAACAAAGTTTTACCCATTGGCGACCCCCTTAAAGGTGACGGCCCACCAGATCAAGGATTATTCAGTTCCCTTTCTGGTCTGAGGGCTTTTATGTCCGACACACTTCATACACACACTACTTGCTCTACACAAACACACACATCAACAATCGCAACACACAGAATACGCACGTTATATACCCACATCATACATCCTGTCTGAATTACGTGCATATTCGAAAGACAATGATATTGAGTTTAAGATGTCGAAGAATTCAAATTATTCATTATTATTAGTTATTCTTATTATTTAAATTAGTATTTGATTATTATTAACTTATCTATTATTAATTATTATTGAATTATTTTTATTATTATTATTATTATTAGTATTATGTATGTATTATTATTATATATTTGTGTTCGAGTGACTAATTTAAATCAAAAAAGAAAGGATATGCAAATTTCGTGGAACTGTGCCTTCGATGGATCTTACAAAGACTTTATTCAACCCCTTTTTAATATCAAGTAGAATCTGCAGTGATCTGATTTGAATAGTAATATGAATATGTGCAAAGTTGTCGCAGGAGCCCTTGAAAGATCTGCAATTCGTGGTGTTTCTGGGGGTTCCGGAGCCAACATATTTAAGATAGAAACAGCTGGGTTTATTGTATCTAGTTTGAGATACACATGCTATAGCGGCTTATTTTAAAAACAATCCCTGATTGTTATTATTTTGCAGAATCTTCTCAGCATGAGCCTACCATGATTGTTTGTTTATGAATAACGTTTGCAAAGGAATGTGACAAAGGTAGTATAGTACAGAAAAAATGTAATAAATAACTAATGTAATGATGTATAACGGGGGAGAAGTTGCAAACATTAGGATGAGCACCACAAGTCAATAACGAAAAATCTCAAATCTGTATTAAATTTCATAATAAATCTAGGATGCTGTATAGTTTCCAAAGATTCTCAAATGACTTTACATAGGTCTAACCGTGGTCTGTGTGACGCATCCGTTGAGATTTATTTTCTGCAGTAAACTTCGAAACAGACACAGGAGTAAGCACGGTAAAAATGATTAAGCTCTCAAACACAACTTAAAACATACAATATTGTTATTACGCGAAAAATATCCATAAGTTAGTGATTGCTAGTCGTCCCGTATCTCAAACTATTACTGACGATTAATATAGTTACACTTAGATTGTATTAGATGTCCAAATCCACGACCTTCAGAATTATTATTTCTTCAAAAGGAACATGGTTTAATTTTATGAGATTTTCCCCCCAGACTGTGTGATCTCTATTCGGAAACATTTTGTTGACGTAGATTAAAATATATTGTGTATTTCAATGTTCAGACAGTCCATCTCGTTTTTGTTTGCTTGTTGTTAAAATATTTTATTTGTGACTACAATCTTAAGAAATTATATGTACCGAGTGTAGTATTGATTAAGAGAAAGTCAGAAATTGGCATGGAATTCTAGACGCATGCATATTAGCTCTAAAAGCACCTGTAATGGTTACTTACTATGTTCGCTAAGGTGTCCTCTATCGACCCTCGTTAGTGATTATAACCTTATTATCGAGATCGTGAATTGTGTCGCGCAATCGCATCTAAGATGTAGAATTAAAAACATCGGCAGTGAGATATTGATGTGAATAGCTTCGACCGTGAGAAATATCAAACATGAATAGTTTTTCAAGACGCATTCGATTTTCCCTAACACATCGATATTTTTTTTTCAATATCTTTCGGTAAATGTTTTGACTGTAGTAGGAGCTCCGTCGTTACATCTCGCAGCCTAGTTAACATCACTCATTCGGATTTTATAGCGCGATATTTTCGACTTGAGTCTCCCGTAAAAAACATCGACCATAATGAGCAATCGTTGATAATTATAGAAAGCGCGCTTTTCGCTCTGAGAGTTCAATTATACGTGCCAATTACGGATATGTAACAATTTAATTTCTTATGCTATGTACTATTTAAAGAAAATACTTTTTTCGTATCTGGCAGTTATATAAAAAAACTTCGTAGCCAATCACGAAAAAAACAATGACGAACGTGACGGTTGCAAATGACAATCGACGTATTCATAAAATAATCATAGCCATCTGCTATAAACATATATGAGGGTAGAATAGAAAACATTTTTCTAATGTAATAACTTCTATTTTTTGACGGATCTTGTAACTCATGAGTACGCCAGCTTTTTTGCTAGATGAACTGACCTCCCTGAACCCTTACTTTTTTGCTGAAGTGTAAAATACTCAAGATTAGCTAAAAAAAAAAAAACTATAAAACCGACCGGCACGAGCAGTAAATCAACTATGCTAGTGATAAGACCATCGCGAGTAGCAATGACATATGAACGTGACTCCGCTGCTGCGCTAGACGATAAATGTACTGTCAATCACTACACTGTCATGTTAATGATGTGTTATAATTTGCTTGAGAGCGTTGAGTGTAATGTATCGCATACTATTATTGATGTAATCGATTATCATTTTTGCGATTCTTCTCAAAATATAAAAACATCCGCTCATCAGAACTCTCAAACATCGAGATTCAAAACATTCGGTGTTGGTAAAAACAGTGGACCGTAGTCCACAAACGATCGATGTTTGCTAGGAAAAGAAAAAAAAAAAGAAAAAGACAGAACCTCTTCAAGATGTTACGAAATTTTTGCTTCAATGTCATGAAGGCTAAGGTTGACAGATTATACTTCGTCGGACACTGGTCATCCATACTTCTCAAGACCCCCATCCTCCCCCATCCCGCCCCGTTTCATTCTTGAATGAACATCCCGCAAATTGTCAAAACAGGCAATGGAAGAAATCATCGTCAAATATTGTGAAACTACGTCAAGACAGCTTGCTGAAAAAACCAATACCGAGTATCGTGGTGGCTATAACCGCATTGAACTAAAGGGAACTGAATTTGATGCTGCACTTTCAGGTGTTTCTTCTTTAGCAAGTCCCGAAGAGATTGGAAGTCATCTACGTGCAAGAAAGACGATCTAGAGACTCCCCGCCCTGAAGTCCAAATGAACCTCTCCAGCCAAAGACATGTCCGATTAAATAAATCACTAACAGGCGCTTATCGCCGTGTCTGGTTTGGCCGTATTGCGGTCAGGGGGTGAATGAATTGTCTCCGTGTATTACTAAAATGCATACGTTTCTTGACAAAAACATCGTGCAGTCCAACTAGATGACAGTAAGCTCATTCGATAGTCATTTTAGAAAAGCTTGCGTGATGCCCTCTACGCTATTGCAAAACGATCACAGCTAGCTTGGTCGAATAGGAGAGAAATGTACGAGATCGACATGGATGTGCTTGTGAGCTCTTCAGATTTGGCTCCACCCATTGTGACGTCCGTGCTCAAGTTCTAGTTGCATTTTACCTATTAGACAACCAATACGCTGTTGTAAGGCGAGTAGATATCTGGAGGTCGTATAGGCACGATGTACAGTTACTCAAGTTTTAATATAAGTTGATGGCCTTTTCAACAAATGTATGTCTTCACAAAAAGTCGTCTCGGCATGAATTGAGCGTCAGCAGCGGTGGCTACAATCGCAGATATAGCATTGACGTATTGAACCAATGACCACGTTTAAAAATCTGTCTAACTACAGCACATGCTTTCCTAACCAGCATTTCGCCCTGTTTAGTCGACACCCAGGTTCATCTACTAAGCACGACGTGTTAAACTAGCCTTTCGTTGATCTATCCTTATCTGCAGGGTAGATGTTTTATTGCAGTGTTGCAGAGGGACTCTGCACACCCTTTAGAGGAGTTTTACATGACTTCTTGAAATAACCTTCGAAACAGTTATTAGATAGTCTAGAACAGTCTGTCTTGTAACGCGTGCGTAGAATTAATGTAGCTGTTCAAAGAGAGACTGCACATGACTTATGGCGTGTATGGCCATATGCTATCGAGAGGGGGGGGGGGGGGGGGGGGGGGGGGGGGGGGGGGGGGGGGGGGGGGGGGGGGGGGGGGAAACCAATGGGGGGGGGGGGGGTGGGGGGGGGGGGGGGGGGGGGGGGGGGGGGGGGGGGGGGTGGCGTGCTTGGGTCTTGGGGGGGGGGGGGGGGGGGGGGGGGGGGGGGGGGGGGGGGGGGTATCACATATATATACCTCGCGCGCATAATGTAAATGAATGATGGTTTGGTTCATTATATAGTTTTGGTGTATTATTTTACAATCATACATTGTTTTTCTTTTTGGGGGGGGGGGGGGGGGGGGTATTTATGTTTTTTTGTTTCTCTCTTGTCTCGGGGGGGGGGGTTTTTCTTTTTGTTTAACTAGTTCTTTGTTTTTTTTTTTGGGAAAATGTGGGTATTTATATTGAAGAGCGTTGGTTGGGGGGATTTGTTGGGTGCTGCATTTGTTATGTGGGGGAACTATTTGGTGTGTGTGATGGGATGTTATTCTAGGTTAGCTGATGGAGGGTGTGGTTGCGTTTCGTGGGTTTTGTTAGGGAACCTTGTCGTTTGACTTGGGTGGAGACTTGGATTGTTGGGGGTGTTAAGTAGTATGGTAGGTTTTCTTGGTGATAGGGTTGGGGAAATTGGTGGGGGGGGGGGGGGGGGGGGCAATTCCACATCAGTTACAGACGTAAGACAACTGAATAGACTAATTGCAGATCTATCTGGAACACAAATAATCCTGGGTATTGGCGCTGCATGAAAGGGTGTCGTCCAATTTTTTTTCTTGTTCGACGGTGTAACTTCGCGATGATGTTTATTGCACGACATTAGGAATTCTGCGTGTCAGAGTGCCTTAATTACGCAGATAAAAGACAGAGATTAAAAAACTACCTGAGAATGCAGACGTAATTCACAAAAACAGCATAAAAGCGTCGACCGTATGTACATACAACGTGATGAGGACTATTCCTGCTTGAATAAGATAATACGGAATAGGTTAAGTTGAATTTTTTTTTTTTTAATACCGTGTAGTCTAGCGTCTGACTTCGTGAATAGTCGCTTTCATAAAAATCCATACAGATTGTGTGGATTATTGGCAGACTGCCGAATGTTGTTGAAAAAAATTCATAAACGCTCGTAGAATTACGGGACGAAAACAAAGTGGTGTTACAGACGTAACATCTCTGATTTGAAAAGTTAGAAAACCAGTATTTTAAAGACAGGAATAAAACAAAGTTTTTGACTGATGTTGATGTAACAAGATAAATCGCTTATTTTATTTTAAAACATACTAGAGTACAATAGCATTAGATCACTCGTAGCAGATATATTATAGAAATATTTGTGACGTATGCGCAGAATACTGGTAGTCCGAGTTCTTAAGAATGGTTTGGGAGTAGTCTGGGGGGTTGAGAGCATATTGCCGATATGTCAATATGTAAACAATAAATTAATGCATCTTAAGACAATTATTTCCGGAAGATAATTAGATTGACACGTGTTTAAGAAAGTTTAGTTATAGCTAAGTGTGCATTCTTCACCACAGAGATTGTTCATTCTATTTGATGTATTTTCTATTAGAATATTAGTTTGCCATACTGTATGGGGCGTTCATGCGTACTATATATAGAACAGTCGGGACTTGTAAGTATAGTTCGCACGCTCTCCAGAAGGAATCAGGATTTGGTCTTAGGAGAACTTAATAAATAGATTTAGATCGGATAGTAATGGCATTTGTGAGGCTCGCTTAATAGAGTAGTAGAATTACTAGTAGATACCAAACTAAATACTTTAGCCTTCTTGGTGACAGTTGGTCAATTTTGATAATTTTATTTTTTGAATGAAAAAATGTTCTATTATTATATTGATATCTTCGTCACGTTATATTCTGGTAACCTCGGACGTTTTCGAATTTCGACCGGCATTTTCGCAAATAAATTTCACATTACATGCCGACATAATTAAAAATTTCAAAATAGTCAGTAGATACCAGAGATGACTTTATTAGCTCGTACCATGAATTTTATTAGGACTTAAGTATACCCTCTGTATTGCTCATCACTCTAGTGCTATTTTACTTTCTTCATGATATCCTAATATGTGTATATGAGATCGAAAGGTAGTGGTTTCGTCGAGAATTTTTTACCTGTCGATATGTCGAATCTTTGACGGATTTGCTACGGTTTGAGGTGCGCTTGAGTCCATTTCGACCATTTTTGGAAATGTCTGTGCGTGCGTGTGTGTGTGTGTGTGGTGTGTGTGTGTGTGTGTGCGTGTGTGTTGGGTGTTGGTCTGTCTGTCTGTGTGTGAGTCTGTATGTGTGTGGACCTGTTTTTGTGCGCGCGCTCGAGCAAAACAATACTGTAATGGAAATCGAACGAAATATTTTTGCACATATGTGAACAAGTGCGGTGCATGACTTTTTTTAGCGCAATTCTTCACAAGGGGGGAGGAGCCCTGCACGTGTTCTGGCGCGGGGGTGATTGCTATATATCGGAATTAAACGACGCGAATCAAACGCACATGATCCATATGTAGACACTAATGAGTACAGGTGCGTATTCAATTTGTTTTGTCACTATCCTCGACTGGGGGTGGAGCTCTCAAAGCACATGATCAGCGCGGGGTGACTGCTATATCTCAGGAAGTAACCGGCGCGGAATGCAAACGAAAACATTGGATCCATAGGCTAGACGCCTACTGAGTACAGGCGCTCGATCCAATTTGTGTGCAGTCAATATCTCACAAGTGAGGGTTGGCGCAATCAAAAGTAGCTTATTTTGTCTTTGCGAACTACTGGTATCGCGGGAAAATATGTGCATGCGATTTGAATGAAATTTAGGAATAACACTAAACCCAATATGGAAGGCAAGCATCTGATTAAATTTTGGCGCCACATCGCCTCAGGGGGAGGGTGGGGTGGATTTTGCGCTTAGTCAACAATGCGAAAAATTAATTCATTAAAAAATCGCTTTCACGCTATTTAATTATCAAAACAGCTGAAAACTTTCAATGATTTGAAATTTTTAAATGTTGCCAATTTCCTTTTTACCTAACAAATAAAATGTTTGCAATTAATCTAAACAAGGCTTTTGCAATGATTTCCAATTTCGCTCATTGATTCTGCATTTGCAGGGTTATTACGATAATTGGGAAATTGGAGCTGTCTCCAATTACTCGGGCGAGTACG
>JAXGGA010014724.1:0-31227 GCA_038373865.1 Uloborus plumipes | reverse complement strand
TTTTATGTATGTTACTCTGAATACAGGGGCGGCCCTAGCGCCGGACATTCCGGACCCCTGTCCGGGGCGGCATATTTTAGGGGCGGCATTTGGACTCGAATATGATTGGGATAAAATAAAGTTATATTTGGGGGGCTAAAATAAAGTTATATTTGGGGGGCTAAAATAAAGTTTCCTTCAAGGAAAGAAAATTATGAACGAAATTTACAAACATAATTCTTTTTGTACTTCGGAATTGAGAAAGGTATCAATGTAGCGGTGTTTAAGCATGTTATTTAAATGTATCCCCTTCAACGCAACACTTTTGGTTGTTTCAACATAGCCTATTAAAATAAACGAATCACCGATTTAAAAGAACTACAAGCACAAGCAATTTTTACTTTGATTGATTTTAATTTACAAAAGAAATTATAACTTTTAAAAGGTATTGTTTGCCTATTTTTCTCCTGTTATTTTTGTAGTCTTAGTTACCCCCAAAATGCAGCATTTTATGTTCTATTTTGCAAAAATTTCCTCAGGGGAGAAACCCCGAACCCCCCAGAAATTGCGGATATTCTCTACTTCATTAAAAATAGTCACTGCTTGACTTTAATCATACCCATTTTGTTTTATTCAAGGGTGAATAAAACAAAACAAAAAAAGAAAGGAAAAGAATAAAAACAGCACGAAGTTTAAAAAACGAGAGGTAAAAAAAAAAAAAAAAGACAGGAGATTCTGTATCAGCGAAAAAAAAAGGTGACAAAAATGGCGTGTTCTGCCTACAACAAAGTTTTCCAACTACAAATATCTAAAATAGCTTAGGGCGCCATTCGGTCTAAATCCGACCCTGAATACAAGATTTTGTTTTGTCACGCTGTTTTTAATTCCCAACATCTATTTATTGGGTTAGACATTTTTTAGCAATTTATTACTTTTCAAACTTTAATCGTGGAAAAGGGCGGCATTTTGTATTTTTGTCCGGGGCGGCAAAACTGCTAGGGCCGCCCCTGTCTGAATAAAAGATAAAGTTCACGGCATTTGCAAAAATAAAAGTAATATTTTTAATACTATTATTAATACTAAAGGCTGAACTATATTATTACACTCTCATGTGTTCAAGTATTTCAGTTGTTTGTATGTAACTCTGAATAAAAAAAAAAATCACGTTCTTTGCTAATATAAAAGTAGTATATTTAATACTAATACCAAGGCTTCACTAGATAGCGTTTTATACAGGCTGTATCATTACTCAGAACATCAATGGTAAAGATTTGCCCGCTAGAGAGCGCTGAGCAAGGACCACCCAAATGTTTGTTTACATTTATTAGCATATTGTTTCTGCTGTAAAAAGTGATGTTTTTCCTATCTTTTAGGGTTAAAAAATATTGATATAGTTAACTGAAGTGGAGTACAGAGTGAATTGATGTCGAAGGCCTTATCAGTACTGCTTTTTAGGGGAAATAAATTCCCCTTTCAGGTAAAGTTGGTCACAACTTATGATTCAGTCATACGACATTCATTCATCTGTTTACTTTCTTCGAATTAACAACATATAGCAATGGCGTTCAATTTTGACATCTCTGCATTAATAAAATATACGCTTAAATTTACCGACGATGAATAAAAAATGTAGCAATGGAATAATATTGTTCTAATTTACTATTTTATTTCATTATTGTTGCTCACACGATCTTAATTGCTACGCGAAAGTTCAGGTGTTCCTTTTGATGGCGTTGACGCATCAGAGAGATAAATGGCGAATCTATTCGTCGTGACATTTCATTGTTTCATTTTGATGCCCCAGAATGAAATGTACCGTAATGAAGCGATGGTGTACAACGAAAAGACGATTGACAACAAAACATATTAATTTTTTTAGTAACAACGAAATGAGCATATATAATAGCTTGGTACTAAAGAGCAATACAAGTACGAAAAAAATAAACAAAACTACAATACTGCTACGACCAACTGTATCAGGCGAACTGTAGTCTGAATTTTAAAAAGTTCTATGGCAACCCGTTGGTGGTATTGGCTCGCTTAGCGAATAGATTTCGCCATTTATCGCTCTGCGGTGCCAGTGTCGTTTCATAGTTAATAATTGATTAGAATCAATTAGAATGAAAAATAATTCACTAACTAATTAAAATAAGCCGTTAAAATGCAATAACCAACAAATAAAACAAGCTATTAAATAACGTTTAAATATACTAAAATAGAATTGAATGCCAAATTGTAAAATTGTCGCCAACAAATTAACTTTTAATTTTGTCTTTTATTATCTGATTTGTATATAATGATGGTTACCATAAATTCGATAGATGTCGCTGGACAAAGACCACCGTTTTTATTCCAAGGATTTTGATCAAATGAAACAGCCTGTATAAAACGCTATCTAGTGAAGCTTTGCTAATACTAAAGGCTAAACTATGTTACATGTCGAGGTATTATAAGTTGCATCTAAAAACGTATTTTTTAGTTTTTTTCAACTAATTCAAAGATTATTAACTTTTGATTTTGTGCCGGTATTTTGCAGTGATAACAGGTAGAACGTAGAAATTAGGAGCAGTTAGGGCCCTGCTCCACATTGACGTAAAGCAGAAACGTAAAATGGAGTAAATGGTGTTTCTATGGAAAGTACCCGGATTTTCGGTTTCTGCCTTCGGTTTCGGTCGCGGTTTCCGCTGATGTAGAGCAGGGCTCTTAAACTTAATAACTATGCAAGAGCGGATCTAGAAATGTTTTAAGGGAGGGCGATTGATTTTATTAAGTATCCATCTCTACTCTTCTTGGTTTACAAATGTTGACCTCATAGGTTTTGGACTTCAATTGCAAATTCCCGGGAAAAGCATCAGGTCCGTCATTTAGGGGGGCAGGGGGGTCAATTGCCCCCCCCCCTGGCTTTGAGAAATCAATGTATTTACATATAAGTGGGCGCGGTTTTTGATGTTTTTCGGTGAAATTGCATTGTGTTCGGACCCTTTACCCCCCCCCCCCTGGAAAAACTTGAAATGACGTCCCAGAAGAGCATTAAACCTCCCATCTGCCAGCATCAAAGACAGTCTGAAAATGCCTTTTTTGACCTTCAATGTGGAAAATTTAACGGCATTTCAACATTTCGTTTGAGGGGGCGAGGTCTTTGAATATGAAGTACCTCAGGATTGAAAAAAATACAACTCTAAAACTGTCCTTCCTGCATTGGTTAGGGAACGAACTGGAAAGAGAGTAGAGTATGTGAAATGTTTCTGTTCTCCATCGGGAGCAATCTTTTACGATATTTTCTTTTCTTTTTGCACACTTGGTTTGTAAAAATTTTACGCGCCGACAATAATAATGCAAAAACTTCAAATTTGAATGAGCCAATAACTGCGTTTATATTTTGTTCACGTGGAAAAGTGTCGAAGGACTCATAAAAAAAATTCATTAATTAATTCTAAAAAATCAATTTAAAAGATATGATATTAAGTGCAACGAAAACACACGACATAAGTACACGCAACTTTTTTTTTTTCTTTTCTTAAGCCTTTCTGGACAACATTTTTTTTACCTAAGGAAACAATTTTTCCCTTCCAAATCTCAATCAAAGGAGACCATAGGAAGCACACCTACCTATTTTTTAAAGACTTACTGCTATACGAATGTGCCGAAAACGTCACAATGTTTTATTGTGGAATAACTCACTTAGCAACTGAGGCAGATTGATTCTGGAGGTAGGTGCCGAATTCGGCACACCTGACGTTAAAGGGTTAAAAGAAAGATAGCTGAAACTGGATTAAATATTAAGAAAAAACAGGTATTAAAACAATTTAAATTCTTATGACCAAACTTTAAAATTTCTTTGTAATTAGTTATTAAATAAAATGTCTTGATTAAAAATTAGTTTTTAGCTTGTATTCACGTTTTAATCTGCAATGTTTGGAGTCAAGAAGAAGAGTTTTTTTCTAGCGATTTTCAGTGTCTTGTGGCTATTTCCCAAACAGCTAAAGTTGAAAATAATTTCTTGTCCCGTTGTACTTGTTTCAAAGCATTTTTCTCTTTTTTTTTTTTTTTCCAGATTACTCTCTTATTAGAAATCATCTCGAGAATATGTTTAAGGACGAGTTTTATCAATTTTGTAGAATATTGACAAGCTTTTTTAGTTGCTTTTGCATGCAATCATTGATTTGTGTTGTACACAAATTGAATTTTCCCGTTTTTTAAACATTCTGCAAAAAATATTTGGGGGTGCAACCGCCCACTCTTCCCTTATTTGCCGCCCTTGGCAAATCTCAATCTCAATTTTATCTCTTAAAACCATAGAAAAAGAAATGATGAACACAATATTTAACAACTCATTATGTATTAGAAAACTCCTATTGAAAAAAAAAGAATGATTTATGACGTCAATGTTGATAAATCTAGCGTCAATACATGAATCAACGAGACCTGCCAAAGATGTCATTGGTTTTTAATCTAAGTAAAACTAGGTTACCGTCTTTAAAATGGGTTATAATTCTACAAACCGATACAACCACAATCTATTGGCTGTATTGTGCAACTGGGGTTCACAAGTAACTAGGTCTGCATACCCGATATCGCGTTTTATCGACGTGTTCTATCGATATTCGATTTTCTATGCATTCTGAAACAGAGCTCGGTATTCCTGTCGAAAAGTTCTCCAAGTGTCACCTTCATGGAACAGCGCGTTGTGTTCCAAATAATGCCCATCGGCGGTTTTGAAAAATGGCTATCAGCGAGGGTTCGAAAAGTTTGAATCGATCCTTAGGTTATTCTTCGGGCGTTGTGGGAAGGAACAGTAAGTTATTTAATTTTAGAAAACTTGCTGATTGCTTGAAATAAACATATTGTTGAGTGTTATTTCTTTAAACAAAAATATTTCTCAAATGTATATGTTACAACTATTATTCACGTATTAGGGCCCAAAATATTTTCGAAATAAAAAGGAATTTCTTGTTGCCCAAAAGAGCCTAAATTAAGGGCCTGACTGACACATGAGGAAATCGAAAATTGTCCTGGGGTGAAAATTTTGTGATTTAACAGCTGGAATTATATTTCTAAATCACTGTTTAGATTTTCTGTGGAAGAAGTTAAAAAAAAAAAAAAATCCACCGAACTCGAAATTTTTCCCGATTTGGAAATTTCAACGATATATTTTGCACGGTTTCAGTTCATGTACACATTTATGTATTATTTCAGTAAGTATTGATTTAAAATTAATTATCCTTTTTTTTGTGTGTGCGTATGTGTTTTAAAAAGTAACTTGCCCTAAGGGCTAACACCCAAAAAACAATTCCTAAATGTGACATAGCTAAAGCAAAACAAATGCTTAAAGTATTACTAATTTTCTAAACTAATCCAAAGTCAGCTTTTTCTTCTCAATGACTTCTGTACACATTTGAATAGTCAATTTTGGGGGTTGGTTATTAAGTGGCGATTGACAAAAGATTGTTTTAACGAATTTTCTAAAAAATCAAATCAGGATTAAGTTTTGTTTTTAATTGTTGTACTTTTCTATTTGATAAACACTAAATTAACACAAAAAAGTTTTATTATCTTTCTTTCAAAGTTTGTCTCGGGTCTAAGGAGGTTAATGTGTGCCCGAGGCCATAATGTAGCTTATTTCCCTGAATGATTAATTCCATCATTTATGGAAGTCTCTCTCATGAATAAATTTCCGCTTCAAGCTTCGGTTATATATCTCATACCTCTGCTAGCAAAGAGAATTCCCCAGAATATTTCAATGAAATAACTCGGTGAATGGATAAAATGCGCAATATATGCGATGTCGGTTACAGTGAAAGAGATGCGGCAGACATTAATAACCTTATTAAGCCCCTTTATCGTCGAGGAAACGATAAGGTTTATTAACATCTTCATTTACTGTCATGTTCATTATGTAATAGTAGTCACTTTCTTTAATAGGTAAGAGGAAAAAAATATTAAAGGAAGAAATTTACAGTCTAACTAGTGTATGATATTAAATTTTAGCCAAAAGAATAGAGAAGTATCAACCTATCTTAATATTCCAACTTTGACTACTAGATATTGTTAAGATTCTTACAAAACACAAAAACTCCCCATCGCCGAATTTTCGAACACTATGATTGATTTTTAATGAATTTTTAAAAACCTCACGCGCAAAAAAATACGTTCTTTGAGAAACGACGTCATATATGACTGTATTTTCAGCCTTACACACACAAAAAGTGTATAGCAGCTATATTGTCTTTTAACTGCGGAGGTTTTTTTTTTCCCTTCCGTTATAAAATCAGTTTGAGTCTATTAATTCATTATGGAGATAGGATTCGTCAAACTAATAACTTTCCACGGGTGTGAGCGATGATTGTTTTGATCTTTCTGAAACGAAAATAAGATTTAAATTTTTAGAAAATCATTACTTTGCGATTTTTATCTATTACAGCAGCCCTGAGGAACAAAGTTGTGAAAACGCGGAGAAACCTGGGCGATATGCAAAGCTTCTCGCGACATTGGCGCTTGAGATCGAAGAGCAAAGAATCCCTCCAGATATATGACATCACCGTTGCTTGAACTTTAAAAAATGTTTAAAAACAAAAAACTACTTGTCGTTACGCATTTTTTTTCCCACCGACGATGTTCAGGTATATGTTGCTCTATCATATAAAAATGATACTAAAAAATCAAAAACTTCCCTATTATCATTCTGCTAATTTAGAAAAGTTTACCTCACCTGTTGCCACTGTTTTCTTTCCTCTAGAAATTTTCTTGTGTGTTAATTACGCAAGGCTTCTTAGTTTTAACCCCTTTCCGGCTTTTCCCGAGCTGGACTCGGGCAAGCGAAATGTTCCATTCTGGCTCATCCCGAGTGTAGCTCGGGCACTGTGGAAATTATCACTGTACAACCAGTCTTTAACGAATTATTTCACATGTCCCTTTTATGGTTTCGGATGCTTTTATTTACTATTGTTGCTACTAGATAACATAACTATACAGTGTTTTGCGCTGTAGATTTAAGATCAGAGTAGGCGCCAACTCCAAAGTATAATGATTTCTGCCATACAGAAAGCCAACTTTACAGGTAAATACTCATTTATTTAAATAGATATTTTTACATTTATTTGTAGGAAATGTTGCATGCGAATGATGCTATTATGTTTAAAAAGATATGTATGTGTGAAAATAAGCATAAAAAATTGACATTTTTTGATCCGTAATCCCGAAATTACTCATTTATTTAAATAGATATTTTTACATTTATTTGTAGGAAATGTTGCATGCGAATGATGCTATTATGTTTAAAAAGATATGTATGTATGAAAATAAGCATAAAAAAATTGACATTTTTTGATCCGTAATCCCGAAATAAAATGAGCCTGGAAGGGGTTAAGGAAACCCAATTGTTCCGAAGTATTGCGCAAACTTTTTTTCGTTGTTCATGAAACTGGCCTCTCATTTAGTGAAACAAGTAGTTAGCAGAAAAAACCACAAAAAAAAACTATATACTATTATACACAAAAAAAAACTATATACTATTATGCAAACACCACCAGCTCGTTTATGCCATCCATGGACTACAGTTTCGTGCTTGTTTCTGCCTTAGCCCTGGCTTAGGGGCGGTTACTTACTGCTTTAATTAGTAGTATAGGTACATACATAATAGAGTTTTTAAGTGTATGTTGGTGGGTTGCTTTCTGGGGAAACGATGAGGCCTAGAAACATAAATTTTTTTATGCAGATGCCGCTTTTGCAGAAGTCGTGCACCTTTAAGCCCGGTTTTCAATAAATTAATTAGAAAAAGTTATTTGTTATTTTGCGATTTTTCACAGAACACAAAAGTATTTTGATGTCCCGCCTCCACAATTGCTCAATATAATTTGAAATAATGAATAACCGTTAATCGAATGCCACCAAAGGCATAATTATTCATACCAAAGTGAAAGCTGGGCTCCTATAAAAGCTGCTTTGTATCATTTGTTATCGTGTTAAAGCATCGCTGCATCTGCGAAGGAAGGATTTCATGTTCTTTTGAACATTTTTGTTACATATTTATTGTTTTCATTGCTACTGCTAAAAATCAAACTTTTTTTTTTCGTTGGTGCATATTATGTGTTTAATGTATATGTGAATAGAAACATTATTGCTTAATAACAGTTCTATTGAACAATTTTAGAAAAGGTGTTTAGAATTAAGATAACAACGGCGTTAAAAAACAGAGTTGCGAAACAAAAAACTGCTACACTCCTGTTTAGGAGCTACAAAGAACCCCCTTTTTAATGCAAAAAGAGAGATTATAGATATAAATATTTCCAACAAGAGCAAAAAGTCTTTAAATACACACATCTAGCGCAAAGGTATTAACTTATTTTTAAACAGTTTAAAGCGCTAAACTAAATTGTAAACAAATAGTTATACCGATTAACTTTAAAATATTCCATTTTCAGTTTCAACTTCTGATATAAACCTTGAAATATACATCAAGGAGACTGAATATGAATTGGTGGAATTCAATGGTATAATGAATTCTGTAGAATGTTGTTTTTTTTTTAGTTTACTCCTGAAACTTGTAACTTTTTTAAATAAAGAAAACTAGAAATGGAAGTAATTTCGTTTAAGCAATTTTCGCAAAAGTTTGTAGGGTTACTTTTATTACTTGGAACAAAATGAAAACTTTAACTTTAGATTCTTCCCTGCCTTTTATGTGGATTGAGAGATAAAATTTTTCGAATTGTATCCTAGTATGAGGTTTTAATGTACGTAGAAATCCGTGACATACATACACAACTTAAAGCAGTGGTTCCCTTCGTTTTGGGGCTCGGACGCCCCCCTCTAGAGGTGGACCGACATCTATACCTCCCCCCTCTCTTCTTCCTGAAAAACACCATAAGTTGACGCTGTTGAACATTAATGATATTAAAAACATAAATGCCTAGTTTTTAGCCTATTTTCCAGTTAAAAAATAAAAAGAAAGACGGAAACAAAGTATTAAAAGTGGCTTAATGCCATTCTAAAAAAATATCGCCAAGTCCTGAATAAAAAGCCTAAAAAGAAATATAAAGATAGATAATGAATATCGAAAAATTAAAAATTGGAAAAGTAGGGTTGTGGAGATAGGACTTAGTGTGTCCGGTCGCTCTGTCTGTCCCCCCTAAGATAACTTTTTGAAGGAACATTCACGATTTGGACAAACTTTTTTTTGTTGGAAAGATCTCGGCGAGTACAGCTCATTCCCATATTTGATTTTTCGATTTGAACAATTTTTGGTTCAACTTTGAGCCGTTCAAACAACCTGTCCCGCGATGCTAACTTTTTAGTGAACAGTCCGATTTGAACAAACTTTTTTTTGTTCGAAAGATCTTTTCAAGGATACTTCATTCCGTATTTACATTTTCGATTTGAACAATTTTTCGTTCAACATTGAACCGTTCAAACAAGCTGTCACCCCTAATAACTTTTGAGTGAACAGTCCGATTTAAACAAACTTTTTTTTTGTTCGAAGGATCTCGGCAAGGATACTTCATTACCGTATTTAAATTTTCAATTTGAACATTTTTCGTTCAACATTGAACCGTTCAAGCAACCTTTCCCACCTAATAACTTTTGAGTGAACAGTCCGAATTGAATAAACTTTTTTTTGTTCGAAAGATCTCGGCGAGTACAGCTCATTCCCATATTTGATTTTTCGATTTGAACAATTTTTGGTTCAACTTTGAACCGTTCAAACAACCTGTCCCGCGATGCTAACTTTTGAGTGAACAGTCCGATTTGAACAAACTTTTTTTTGTTCGAAAGATCTTATCAAGGATACTTCATTCCCGTATTTACATTTCCGATTTGAACAATTTTTCGTTCAACATTGAACCGCTCAAGCAAGCTGTCACCCCTAATAACTTTTGAGTGAACAGTCCGATTTAAATAAACTTTTTTTTTGTTCGAAGGATCTCAGCAAGGATACTTCATTACCGTATTTAAATTTTCAATTTGAACATTTTTTCGTTCAACATTGAACCGTTCAAGCAACCTTTCCCCACCTAATAACTTCTGAGTGAACCATCCGAATGGAATAAACTTTTTTTTGTTTGAAAGATCTCGGAGAGGCTCATTCCCATATTTCGCTTTTTGATTTGAACCATTTTTCGTTCAATATTGAACCGTTCAGAAAAAAAATTTAACATTAGCGCCTACGGGGAATTTAAGTTGAATGTTGATCCTGAACTTAAAGTCGGATTTCCTTCAAACTAACTTTGTAAGAAAATGGTTTTGATAAATAATGTTTGTAAAGTACTTTTCTGAATAATCTTCTGTGAGGACTCTGATTCCGACTCCGACTCCGCAAACATGGCGGAAATGCTGGCTCAGAAAAAAATAGAACTGACTGTGCAGACGATTTTTTGTTTATTTATTAATTTGTTTTATTTTATTTATTTATTATTGGGCGCGTTCAGAGTACGCGCCCGAGCTTCCCGGGAAGCCCGGGTTCTTCCCAAAGCGTTCAGAGCTGCCATTTGGAACGCCCGAACTTCCCAAATGCTGTCCAGAGTAAGCGCCCGAGCTTCCCGGGCTCAAGCACAAGCAGCCCAGGAAATTTAGCTGGGCAGATAGGTCACGTGTTTGGGCGTTTAGCAAAGGATGATGCTCATTGGCTGAAATTTATTGCTCTTTCGTCTGCTAGGATTTACGAAGAGTGACTAAAACGAAATCTTGAAAATACACACAGAATGGTCAAAAATACGCACGCTATTTGCTGTGATGAATCTGAAATGATATATTTCCTTGAGAATCGGTCATTGCAGGAACAATCCTGTCAGATAAGCGAGATCGATGAAATTCTTTACTTACTGTTAGGCCTATTTCATCGTAAATTCCTTCACTTAAAATAACATATTTCTCATTAAATTCGATAAGTTATTTCGATCCCACGCTCAACCATGGCGGTAGAGGAACAATAGTTGTCGCCAAGGTTAAGAATGGTATCATTTTGTGCCAAAATATTGGAGCAAATGCAGGATTATTCCTGCATTGACCGGCCCACTACGCTCTGCTGTTGTGTCCGCCATTTTGTTTCTTCCCGAATGGCACAAGTGCTGTCCAGACCACAACTTTCCGGGCTCGACCTGGGAAGTTATTTATGACGTCACAGCTTAAACGCTCGGGCGGCCCGGGCGAATACTCTGAACGCAGCCATTATTATTATTATTATCATTTTTAGCAGACGATTTTTTTTGTAATAAAAATGTTTCATTCACGAGAGCATTTTATTCTTTATTTATATTTAACAACTGGCAACGGATTAAAAGTGAAATTCGAGACATTTTATCAACGGACGAGTTTTTTTTTTAATTTATTTTTTATTTCTTTGATAAAATGTGTTTTGATGCTCTTTGCACTTTTTTATTTTGAAAACGATTGAGGATTTTTTCTACGGAAGAACTGTAACAGTTACATTCTTTAAAAGGTGCGACAAAACTTTATTTATTCGTTTATTTACTTTTTACGTGTCTATTTCATCTGATGAGAGAGGTATATTTTGCTTTTAGAAATCAGCTTTAAGTGCTAAAAAGGTATGTTTGACATAATTTTCAGTCTCAGATAATGAAGAGAATAATGATCAGATGCTAGAATGCCGATGTCGATGTACGGGAAAGTAGGCTCGTTTAGTTCTTGACAGAACTTTTTGTTAACATGTGAAAATAGGTCATGAGAAGTGAGCAATCTGATATTTTGAGCCTGCTAAAAATTTTTACTCGCTCAGTAAAAATTCCCAGATAAAATCCCCAGGAGTTATTTCAGCTAATTTGTCAAACATTATTTTTTCGTACTCAAAAGACACAAATATGATTTTACTGAGTTGCAAGTTACAGAAGAGCAACAATATTCATTGTGTGGCCGTGGGCCGTATTGTCACACAACTCTGCTGCGCCACACAAGAAAAATTTTCAGCAGCTCAATTTCTGACACCTTAAACATTCTTTTCCCCGAAAATTATACTTTCTCCTATAAAAACCGTGTTCTGAATGTATTGCAGAAACCTCCTTTTTTAGTTTAGTCCTATTCCTATTTCAGTTTCGCAAACTTAGATTTTTCCCTTTCCTTTAAGATAGTTTATTTCAATAATATTATGTTTCAGATACATATACTCCTTTCTTGAAATATATTGACTTAAAAGATGTCAACTTACTCTTTTCAAATTCTGTGTCTATTTTTTGAATGCAAGCAAATATTTTCTCCCTTAAACCGTCTAAACTGGACTATTAAATTAAGTAATATCATGCAAAGGGGATTTTATCTCTTTGGCTTTGTTCAGACGGTGCATAACGCACCGCACGGGGTCTTTTATGTCCCTGAAAATGGTTGTATCTTCCATGCAAATGAAGCTTCTAAGAATGAAAAGATGTGTTCCAAAAACTTCTTCTCTCTCAATCTGAACATTGTAAATAAGCAGACATTTTCTCGGTGTTGATAGAATTGGAGCAACGATGGTCGAAATATGACAGATGCGTTGTTTAAGAGACGGATTTGTATTTGGAGACAAACTTTTTTTTCTTCAACCCATTAATACCTAGCGTCCGTTTTTAGGACGGTCCAAAAGAGGGTCTGAATTTCCCCAAAAAGAACATTTCAACCAAATAATAGTGTTCAATGAGTACCTTGGTATTGTTTCAATTCATTATTAACAGATTGCAGCACATAACCATTGTAAAGTGTGTTCTGTAGCAGTTTTAATATGATCTTTATCAAAAATCACATCGTTCACAATCTCAAGAAAAAAAAAGCTAAGCTTTCAAAGTTATTCCCAGCTTCCCAGTTTATGTTAATTGCTGATTTTATTTCTTCTTATAAAATGTCTTTTTAAAAAATTTATCGTAGGCAGAAAAAAAATTTTAGTAAAAAAAGCATGTACGCTCTGGGGTCTCGTAACTTTTAAGGGACGATTCTTCTTTCCTTAATAAAAAAATTATTTTCTACATAATAGTTTTTTTATTATTTTTCCTGTCCAATAAACACTGTTTATAACCATTATACAAATATCTTTGGGGAAAAAATGTCAGGCATTAATGGGTTAAATAACACTGTTCGACAAAAAAAAACCTTGAAAATGCTTCTGGCATTTTGAAGGCTGATTCTTATGTAAAATGACCCCCTGAATCCGAATATGACCCCCGTTTTCCCCCATCACGTACCGATTTTTTTTAAAACGCCCCCCTTTTTTTTCATTTTTCCTTAGTTTCAGAGCTATTATATTTTTTTGGAGGGGAAAGGAGCCTTATATTCACCCCTAAATTTTTTTGGAGGTCAAGAGAGACTCAAAGTTTAAAATCATGAGCACCGAGAAAAAATCGGGGAACTTGGGGGGGCGTAGCCCCCCAAAATATTTGAAAAATCACCAAAAACGATCTTTTTATTCTAGTTTCTTTAAAAACACCTTTAAAACATTTTTTTCGGTGCAGAACCAGAGTATAGGATCCGCTCCTATGGCTCCTGGGTCAGAAAAAATTTTCACGCTGTAAATTTTTTTTTTTTAAATAAAATAATGCTCTAAAAATCGCACTTTGCACTCGAGTTTTAAAGCAGGTCTTCAGCCAAAAAAAAAAACAAAATTGTGGCTGATTCTTGTGTCAAATGACCCCCTATTTCCAAATATGACCTCAGTTTCCCCCCTCCACCCCCTCTTTCCAGAGAGCGCCCCCCCCCCCAATTCAGAGTCATTTTACTAATTCGGAGGGGAAAAGTACATTACGTAACCCGTTAACATAATTCTAAAAGGCAACAGAGGCTTCAAAGTATCATTTATTCTAGTTTATAATTTGTTTTCAACAAAGCGAAATTATTTCAAACATATAAATCAAAGAAAGTCGTATACTCTGATTTTACACGGAAAAAAAAAGGTTTAAAACGTCTCTTAGAAAAACAGGAAAAGAAGGGTTTTTTTTTGGGGGGGGGGGTATACCGCCCTAGTTTATATTTTTGGTACACATGTACATGATTTTGAACTTTGAACCTCTGTTGCCTTTTGGAATTATGTTAACGGGTTACGTAATGTACTTTTCCCCTCCGAATTAGTAAAATGACTCTGAATTGGGGGGGGGGGGCGCTCTCTGGAAAGAGTTGGTGGAGGGGGAAACTGAGGTCATATTTGGAAATAGGGGGTCATTTGACATAAGAATCAGCCACAATTTTGTTTTTTTTTTGGCTGAAGACCTGCTTTAAAACTCGAGTGCAAAGTGCGATTTTTAGAGCATTATTTTATTTTTTTAAAAAAAATTTACAGCGTGAAAATTTTTTCTGACCCAGGAGCCATAGGAGCGGATCCTATACTCTGGTTCTGCACCGAAAAAAATGTTTTAAAGGTGTTTTTAAAGAAACTAGAATAAAAAGATCGTTTTTGGTGATTTTTCAAATATTTTGGGGGCTACGCCCCCCCCAAGTTCCCCGATTTTTTCTCGGTGCTCATGATTTTAAACTTTGAGTCTCTCTTGACCTCCAAAAAAATTTAGGGGTGAATATAAGGCTCCTTTCCCCTCCAAAAAAATATAATAGCTCTGAAACTAAGGAAAAATGAAAAAAAAAAGGGGGGCGTTTTAAAAAAAATTGGTACGTGATGGGGGAAAACGGGGGTCATATTCGGATTCAGGGGGTCATTTTACATAAGAATCAGCCTTCAAAATGCCAGAAGCATTTTCAAGGGTTTTTTTTTTTTTTTTTTTTTTTTTTTTGTCGAACAGTGTAATTTAGCAAAACAGCGTAGCTTTTTTATTCCTCTTCCAGTGATGGTTATTTTTGCATCTTACAAAACAAAAAATCAATAAAGAGCAGTGGTTCCCAAAGTAGTTCACAGGGACCCCAGGGGTGCCCCGGGGTTTGGCAGGGGTCCATATGAAAGAAAGAAAAAATTGGGGGTCCACAAGATGCAAATAGGGTCCTTTGTTGATGCACCAAATTCACTCTGCCCCACTTAAGCTGAATTAAGTTTTTACCATTATTGTTATGAAAGTATGCATTCTGTTTCTTTTCACTTAAATTTTAATTTTTTACTCTGCAGTGAAACTGTCAAACTGAATCTGTTAGAAAGTTATCATCTGGTTGTTTTAGAACATCAATAAATGCAACTTAATCATTTAATGCCCGGTTTTAGAATGCCTGAGTTATATTATTATGATACCTGATTAGTTTTGGAACGACCCTAAGGAAGGGTGTCCACGGGAAATTCGAAAACTAGGCAAGGGGTCCACGGAACAAAAAAGTTTGGGAACCCCTGATTTAGAGAGTGGAAAGAAAGATTTTTTTTAGAATTTTGATGTCTCGAATTCAAATTATGTTTTTCACAATGACGAATTTGTGATAAGTGTGTCTGTGGGTGGGTGTGTGCGTGTGTATACAGGCAGTCGTGTGTCTGTGCTCCTTCACCTTTGTGTCCTGCATGGCGAAGGAGCAGGGGCTGATGAGCAGTTCTCGGGTTGTAGAGTACCAGGACGCGAGACGTTGGCAGACTGCCAATCTGAAAAAAGGGGGACTACATGACGTTTGGGGTCCAAAAAGAAAACATGCAGCAATTTTTCATTGGTCAAAAGATGATGTAAAGAGAAATTTTCAAAAAATGAACGTATTATTTTATTGAAAGTACTGTTAGCAAGGCAGCCATGAAAAAGACAAATACAATGTTCAAACTGGAAGTTTTTCCAGAAAACCTTATGAGAACAATCAGCAAACCTTGTTATATGTGTGTACACTATGTCACCGAGAATGATCGGAGTTATAGGTCAAGGTAGGTATCAAAATAATCTCAATTTTCCAATGAACTTATTTATCTCTGTCTCATTTTTATCGAACTATCATCAACCAGAGTTTTTAATTCGAAACACTTCGCAATTTCTTTTAAAACTTACAATGTTTTGCCCTGCATTTGTATTGTATTCTGGGGGAGGGGAGGGGAGAGAGAAAGAGAACGGAACTCTAGTTAATTAGATAATCAGATTTAAAAATTTTCAATCACATTGTTCGACATTATCTGCAGTTTTCTATGAAAACCAAAACCAGAAATATTGTAAATGAACTTTACAGGCTTTCATGACATCATAGCTGACCTTCTGTCAGGGACGGAAACAAGGGGAGGGGCTATCGCCCCTTACTTGGGGGACTCTTCACCGGTAGTTTTTCGATATTGAAGTTCTAAAAGTTCAATTTTATTCAAGTTTTGATGGAGTAAGAAGTTTTGTGGCTCTCCCAGGAAATGTTTCGGAATTGAAGTCACACACAGAATTCTTTATCATTTGTGGTCAATATTTGTAAATCAGAATGCATAGCAAAAAGTAAGTGAGAAAAATCAATCGCCTCTCCCTAGGAAAATTTCTGGATCCGCCCTTGCCTTCTGTGGTGTGACCCAATCACAGTCTTCAAATTTTTCTCCCCTGTTGAGTGATGACAATAAGCCTAACGAAGTCCAGGGATGACCAAAAGACAGGCGAAGAAATTAAATCAATAGATTGCTCCAGTGCGTAATCGGTATTCTGAAATGGACTTCCATTAATGAAATGAAATTCTTCTTGTGTTCTTCTCGGGATTCGAGTGGGTGTTCGAATTTCGTCTCGTTGATCGCGTCTTCGAAATACGGCGCCGGTGGAACAAATCGATAGTGCCTTCGAGTGTTTTTCGTGGTTTTGTCTTCAATGTCCGAAATTAAAGTTTCAATTTTTTTTTGTGTCTAATTCTTGAGAAAAATCGATACGAAACTAAACATTAAATAGTTTTATGATTCCAAAAATCCAAATGTAAAATGTTTTCATTCATTATTTTTCTTTGATGGCTTAAGATTCGAAAGGATGATATAAACCCCATACATATTGGGACCGATCTGGAAATTTAAAGATACAATGTTATTGTTCTATATTACTCATGGGGGGTGAACTAATTTTCAGAGAGTGCTTACCGGGGGGGGGGGGCTCATGGGGAAGATTGCGCAATTGACATTTTAAGAGGGGTTTTTCAGCGGTATCTAAATGTATTTTACTTCACATTTTGTCGGCTGAAGAGAAAGTTTTTTTTTCGTGATTTGAAGAATAGACAATAAAATATGACGGTGTGGTACAATTGTATAACACATTTGATTGGGTTTCAGTGGGACATTGCAATAATAATTGACCTCTCAGCTTGGAACGTTTTAAGTGAGTTTATTTATTTTTCTTTGATGGCAAAAGATACGAAAGGATGATATAAACCGCGCACATATTGGGATCGATCTGGAAATTTGAAGATACAATGTTATTGTTCTGTTTTACTCATGAAGGGCGGGGGGTTGAACTAATTTTCAGGGGATGCTTATCGGGGGGGGGGGGGCTCATGGGGAAGTTTGCGCAGTTGACATTTTAAGAAGGGTTTTTCAGCGGTATTTTTCTCTTTTTCATGGAGTTCTCGCTTTTGAGGGGAATCTTAGTGGTATTTACGGGGGATAGCAGGGCCCGGTTAAGCCAAAGTAGGGCCCAGGTCCTGGCAAAAATTTGGTGCCCCTCTCACACAGAAATTTGGCCCTTTTTGAAGTGCCCATACCAAAAAGGGGGGGGGGATGAAGAAAAAACCCTATTTTGGTGCCCCAAAAATTGTGGTGCCGAGGTCCGTGGACCCGCTGGACCGTGTGTTAATCAGGCCCTGGAGATAACTCATTGATCTTGGAGGGGAGGGGGGGGGGGTAATCTGTCCCTGAAAAATTCTGTATTCAAAATTTTGCAGAAATATACTGTTTCAGCTTCGAATTACATACTTTTTTTGACCGAATATGGTGTTTAAAATTATCACAAATGCAGAAAATACTATTAAAAATCTATATTGCTAGAGTCTAACATCCATGTGTTGAGTGTTTCCATATTTTTCAAAATTAATGAAGTGTGGTAACTTTTTTTCAAAATTTCGCTTTAGTTTTATAATTTAAGAAAATTAATCGAAAATACAGGGTTATTCGACTTTTGTTCAGTATTCGAACAGAATATTCTAAATATATTAGCTATTCTGCATTTCTTAACTTATTATTTTTTACTTCCTTTTACGTAGTAAAGGAAGTATTGTGATCGCGGAAAAAATGTCACTCAAATTTCGGTCTAAATTTTGACTTTGCTCACCCCCGAATGAACGTCGCGTAGTTTTTTCGACCTATCAGCACGTGCATATGTACCTAACAACATACAAACAGCCGAAAAATCAATTTCGACCACCCCCGAGTAAATTACGACGAGTTTTCTCGTGACGTCCGTGTGTACGTATGTGCGGATGTATGTGCGTATGTATGTCGCATAACTCAAAAACTATATGCCGTAGAAGCTTCTGGCTTAATATGTACGCTCTGAGGATGGTCTAGTTGTGCACCGCCCCTTGTGGTTGCATTCGAATGTTCCCAAGGGGGTTTTTACCCCTTTTTTGGGTAAATCAGTGTTAATTTAAATGCAGACTCAAGTGATATGCATTGGCACGACCACTTGGCGATATGTCGCCAAGCTTTTAGTCGCCACGTGTTTGACGCCAACTTGGCGACATATCGCCAAGTTGGCAACAAATTTGGCGAAAAAATTATATTTTTAATTTGGGTTCAACTTGGCGCTATTGGCGATATTTTGCGAAAAATTCACTGAATGATATTAAAATCAGCAATATTTAGAAAATTAAATATTGCAAAATATTTTTTGCATTGTTTCGTGACAGATTAGGGAAGTAAATATTTGAATTGTTACCTTACTCACTCCAAGCACTTTTTTTAACACTTAAGGCAACTACTAAGAAATTTACACGTAAAAGGAAGTAGTGTGGTGTCCATAGCAGATTTTTTTAAAGGAAGTGTTCGATTATTTAATTATCTTAATGTATTTTACATCACATTTTGTCGGCTAGAAGAGAAAGTTTTTTTTTTTTTCGTGATTTGAAGAATGGACAATAAAATATGACGGTGTCATGCAGTTGTATAACACATTTGATCGGGTTTCAGTGGGACATTGCAACAATAATTGACCGCTCAGCTTGGAACGTTTTAAGTGAGTTTTAGCTAAAAAAAAAAAAAAATACGTCTTAAATAGCACATGTTTTACATTTTATGTTCGTTAAACAGTGAAATAAAAAGATTTATTTTCTTATTTATTCGTAATACTATCTTGTTGAGAGGATTGCAAAATAGATATAAGTTTCTTTTTTGTGCAGATTGCATAATTTACAAACTTCGTTAGCTGTTTTTTATGATGATACAAACAAAAATGAAATATTTGCAAAAAAAAGTTTTCTAACCTCTATTTTCAATTTTTTTATTTTTATTATTATTATTTTGTTTTAGATCAAGTGAGATCAATGGGGGTTCTTCAAGTCTCATTTATAATGATGTGTTTGAGGTATCTACTCTTTTCAACTCTACTAAAAGGTTTCAAATTTTTCAAAACTTTTATTTATTTTCACCTTTAACGTTAATTTTTTTTTAGCTCCAGTGCAATCGATATGGGGACTTTTATTTCATTTTTAATGATGTACGATTATTGAAGTTTTGTTCCTATTCCCAGCTCTAAGCGAGTTTTTCCGAAATTTCGCGTTTTTTCACGTGTGTTAACCGCGCGAAAATAAGACAAAAAGAAAAGGTAAAATTAAACAAATAGCTCCTAGAATACAGGGCACGCATTTTTGGGATTACTGGAGTCCCTGGGACTCCTTTAACAAATATATTGTTCAGTAATGCCCGCCAGGGCTTGATTAACGCACGGTCCTACAGGTCCATGGACCTGGGCATCACAATTTTAGGGGCACCAAAATAGGGTAAATTTCTTTCTTCCTTCCTTTTTTACTTTCTTTTACGTAGTAAAGGAAGTATTGTGATCGCGAAAAAAAATCACTCAAATTTGAGTCTAAATTTTGATTTTGCTCACCCCCGAATGAATGTTCAGTAGTTTTTTCAACCTGTCAGCACGTGCATATGTACCTACCAACATATAAGCAGCCGAAAAATCCTTTTCAACCACCCCCGAGCTAATTACGACGAGTTTTCTCGTGACGTCTGTATGTACGTATGTGCGGATGTATGTGCATATGTGGCTCGCATAACTCAAAAACTATATGCCGTAGAAGCTTCTAGCTTGGTATGTAGGCTCTGAGGATGGTCTAGTTGTGCACCTCCCCTTGTGGTTGCATTTGAATGTTCCCAAGGGTGTGTTTTACACCTTTTTTTGGGGTAAATCAGTGTTAATTTCAATGCAGACTCAAGTGATATGAATTGGCGCGACCACTTGGCGATATGTCGCCAAGCTTTTGGTCGCCAAGTGTTTGACGCCAACTTGGCGACCTATCGCCAAGTTGGCGACAAATTTGGCAAAAAAAATTTTTTTTTGAATTTTGGTTCAACTTGGCGCTATTGGCGATATTTTGCGAAAAATTCACTAAATGATATTAAAATCAGCAATATTTAGAAAATTAACCATTGTAAAATATTTTTTGCATTGTTTCGTGGCAGATTAGGGGAGTAAATATTTGAATTGTTACCTTGCTCACTCCAAGCACTTTTTTTAACACTTAAGGCAACTACTAAGAAATTTACACGTAAAAGGAAGTAGTGTGGGGTCCATACCAGATTTTTTTGGAACTATTACTCTGAAAATAGGCAGATTGTCTTGCGAGAGGGACACTAAATTTTACCAGGACCTGGGCACCATCTAGGCTTAATCGGACCCTGGATGCCCGCTATTTACAGTTTAAGGTAAGGCTACATTTTAGCTTGAAGATATTTGTCCTAGCTTTTTTTTTATAGTTCTCTTTCCACTTTATCCAGAAACTTTGAAATTAGAATTCAAGAAATATTAATAGTTCATATTTATGAATTGGAAAACTGAACATAGCATTGATAATCAAGTATGTGTATCAGATTGAATACCAGACTTCAAATGAAGTTTAGAAGTAGGTGAAACTTTTTTAGATTCCTCTACACTAATACAGATTAAGCAAATGAGAGCATATGGGAAAATGTTCACTATTGAGTTGTATAGAGAAGAAAGATGTTAATCATCAAGCTAAAATCAAATTGAATTCCTGCTAGCTTAGGAACTTCGAATATATTTTATTTTGTGAATTAAAATGAAGTATTTCGAATGAGCGAGTTATAGTGTTAATTATCTGTGCCTCGGGCTCGAGAACTTGGGGAAGGACAAGCCCGTCATTTGAAGTTTTTCCAGGGAGAGTCAAAGTATACAAACACAATGCAATTTTATCAGAAAACAAAAAAACCACGCCCACTTACACGTAAAGACATTGACTTCTCAGAGCGAGAGGGTGCAATTGACTGCCCTGACCCCCCTAAATGACGGACCTGGTAAAGGTAACTCTGTACTTTAAAAAATAAAAAAAAAGAAACGATCAGATTTCAAAAATTGCAATTCTTGAATAAAATTTCAAAAGTGAGAGTGGTTAACCCTTCACTGCACGGTGTGCCAGATCTGGCACAAACCAAATAAACCCTCATATATTCCTATGATTTTTAAATGCAGTTAAACTGAGCTTTGTGCCCCTTCTGGAACATTGCTATAACAGTTTAGTGTGATTTTTATGCACTAGTTAGTTACACTAGTCTAGGTATTACAGTTCTTGCTTTTGGAAGAAAGAGTGTCTGCATTTCCGTTAGAAGTGTGCTTAGTCATTATTTCTTTTGTTCTAAAAATGTTTAAATACACTTAGTGGAAAATTTGTTTATACCACTTATGGCACAAAAGACATTGTAGATTATTACACTTATCGGTATAAAAAGCATATGCTATGTGCTTTGTGCCATATATAGAACAAGCAATTAAAACATCATTTTTGGTGCACATTTTTAAGATTAATTTTTTTCTTCATTTTTCCTGAACTCAGGGCTATTTAAAAGGTAACAAATGATTTTTTTCATGAAAATATAAAAAATCGTGCAGTGAAGGGTTAAATATTGAATAAGAGAAAGGAATCGCAAACATCAAGCAGGAGGTTCAGGAAATGAATTCATTAATCAAAACTTCCAATTTGTGGACTCTAGTTTCCAACAACTTTTCCTCCATGATCTTATGAAAAACAGATTAGAAGTGAAGGGACATCGTAAGAGAAACGTATTTCCGGTTCCGGTTTCCTTCTGCCTTCTAGAAAAGTAGTAAACAGAACAGAACTTTTCGCGTCGTCATGTCAGGGCACGGACATAGTCATGGACATTGTTGCGAACATGAAGCGCAAGAACAACCAAATGATTTGGGAATTGAATATAGTTTGTTTACTAGAATTGATACGGAAAATGTTCAATGCTTGAATGAAGTTGAGGAAGGGTCTGGGAAGAAAGTTTTTAAACCATGGGAAAAGCGATTGGATACGGATCATGTTTGTATAAATTTTGTGCTCATTAGTGTATTATTTTCCTTGTAGTCATTATAAGGACATCAGGAAAAGTGTACTTTGTTTTTGTTCGAAGATTCTATTTAGTCCCACCCCCCTTTTCTAATAGTGTGTAGTTGAATCGTACACGGAGGAGTTCAATCAAATGCACATTATACATTCATTTAAAATTTTTCTCCTCTTGTAATATGGGTTTGTGGCGGAATTACGGAGCATATAATTACCGAAATTTTTCGTATGAATTCTATAGCGCACAAAAATCAATAAAATAATATGGTAGCTCTGGAAATCCAGTCCGATTTTTTAGTCAAAATACTGATTCAGTTTGTCGAGAAATTGTAGCTTTTCTTTTGTTTATTGTTTAAGAGTTTTAAATAGGAAAATTATGCAACTGCCCCCCAGTATTCCTGATAGTGAGATAAACACATCAAATAAGTTGAACTGATTTTTTTCTTAATCTGAACTGCTTTCATTTTTCTAACAACCGGATATATCCTGATGTTCTGCCAGGCCAGGTCACCTCTGATTTAAAAAATCATAATAAAGATATTAACTTGCAGTGACCTTAAAAAATTGCAGAGACTTAAAAAATACTTATCTTGGTTTATGATATTGGTTTTTGTTTAAAGATGATTGTATTCTTTTATTTTATGCTTTTCCAATGCATGCATGTTATCAGGAGGAACCCTCTCTGCTGTATTTAACCTCCATGGCACATTTTTTAGCTCGACAGTTATTTTTGGTTTTATTAGTGTTGTCATATTTGGTCAAAGTTGCATATTAACTACTGTATTTGGCTATACCATACATTAGTTTGTCTCTTGTTAAAGGATTGTTTGAACAAAGCAGGACTAAAAATTCCATTAAAATGAAAAGTAATCTATTAAATAATTGTCTAACTTCCTTAAATGCATTATATTTCTCCAAATGAAAGAAAAGACACTAGTAAGTTACATGAAAAATATAAAACAATTGGTCTGATAAATTCTAAATGCTCGACTAACTCGTAAAATAATCAGTAATAAAAAAGACATCAATTTTGGTGAAAATTCCATTGAAATTTAAGAAGAGGCTTGTAAAGTTGCAAACATAATATTTCAATTTTTGCCAATTTAGAAAGTAAGGAAGTCACCAAGCCAAGTAACAAACCAGTAATGAAACGTACCTATCAGAATTAGTCAAGGGTGGATCCAGAAATTTTTCAAGAAACGAGCGATTGGTTTTATTACTTATTTTTTATTTTGTTTTCTGGTTTACAAATATGGATCACACAGGTTTCTGACTTCAATTATGAAACTTTTCTGTTGGAGAGCCCGAACTTCCTTCGTTCAACATCGTTAAAACTCTTTTAAAATTAAGTTTCTTGAACTTCAGTATTAAAAATTTAGTGATATAAGAGCCTCAAGGGACGGAAGATCAGCCCTTGCAATTAGCAATTTTAATCCGGTTGAATGTTGAATTAATAGTAAAATCAAGCGATTCAGCCTGTTATTGTCTAGTATAGTTATTTGTAATAATTATTTTATATTTTTTTGAAATTCATAACTTCAAAATTTGTATCTCTTTTCATTATTTTAGTTCGTTGAAAGCGATGTTGATGAAGAGCTGCTATTTAACGTTCCGTAAGTATTCAACATAGCTCCTTACATTTTCCTTGAAGCTTAGAGTGTTTCAAAATATTTATTTAACTCGGCACTTTTTCTATTTTTCACAACTTTTTATTTCCTTCACTTTTCTTTAATTTGGTGTAATGTGTAATGCAATTTTCATGTTTTTAGAATTTCATTTCAAAATAATCCATGTCATTGATTTATAACAAGTTCCAAGAAATTCAATGGTTCATCTTGAATGCTGCACTGTAAGCTGCTGAAAAAATTCAGTTCCTAGGCCGTTTAAAATTTTTTTTTTGATAATTTATTGAAGATTATTTTTCATTATTAGGATTCCAAAGGGGAAGTGGGGTTTCTGTAGAAGCAGTGTAAGTTCTTTGTAAAATGTACATTATTTATAGCACTTTGTAAATGAATCTTACTAGCTGCCAGGGCAGCTAGATTAGCTTCCTGTGGCATGTTGATGCATTATGTCCCTCCCCCCCCCTAACTTTTACCTCATTCTGATACTATATTATTTGATACTTAATTTAATGTTCATAAGATTTCAAGACATACTACGCACGTGGCCCGGCGTTGCACAGGCGCTTTGCGCCTTTAAAGTAGTAAAGAAAGTTTCAACAAACTACTTGCCCTCAAAGCGGCTCGCTACCAGGCGCTTCACGCCTTTACTTTTTTCCTGCATCAAAAAATCGTTCAAATTATTGAGATGCTTCGCATATTCAAAATGGCAAAGAAAGTTTCAGTAAGTTCAGCTCGCTCAAGGGTAAGAAGCAGACATCGATAGATACTCGGTTTTTGATATAAGTAGATGTCTTTTCAACTAATTTATATTTCCAAAAATTACAAGTAGCTAGCGATAAAAATACTAAGTACGTGGCCCCCTAATGAGTTTCATGTTTGATTTAGTTAAGCCTTCATTCTAAATTCTCATTATGATTGTTATTACTGTTTCATAGCAACCACGTTTTGTAACAATGGATTTCATATTTAATCATTCAGGAAGACAAATCGCTTTAAATTTGACTACTTATTAATTGATATTTTTGTTAATTAAAATCGTATATAATTATATAAATTAAAACTAATGAAGTTTGAAAAATTACCAATCTATCTGTACCCGGTTCGACTTTCAGCTCATTGGTGCTCAAGAGAAAGAAGCATGACAGATAGATAGAAAAGATACTCAGTTTTTAATATAAGTAGGCTAGCTGCCAGGGCAGCTAGATTAGCTTCCTGCGGCATGTTGATGCATAATGTCCCCCCGCCACCCAAATTTTACCTCATTCTGATGTGATATTATTTGATATAATTCAATTTTCATAAGATTTTAAGACATACTACCTTCGTGGCCCACTAATGCCTAAGCAGCTAGCTCCATGGCCCGACGTTGCACGGTTCTGACGGTTTCAGCACACCTGTGAAGGTTCATTACAAACTCATCATTTTTCAAGCTTTTCAATTTCACGTCACGAGAAAACTCGTCGTAACTAAGTCGGGGGTAGTTGAAAAAGATTTTTCCGCTGGTTATATGTTGGTGGGTACATATGCACAAGCACATGCTGACAGGTCGAAAAAACTACTGAACATTCATTCGGGAATGAGCAAAATCAAAATTTAGACCCAAATTTGAGTGAATTTTTTTTCGTGATCACACTACTTCCTTTACTTCGTAAAAGGAAGTAAAAACACGATTTTACAAACTTCTTTTTTTTTTTAACCGAGCGATGCTCGGTCGCCAGGTACTTTAATTTTATAAGTGTAGAAATGCCTTAATTTTTTGAAATCTAGATTTCAAAGTTTTTAAAACTATGTTTGACTTAACCTTTTGGAACCGGGCTGCTTTTTAGAAATTTTTCTTTCGACCCAGGTAGTACGACAGTTGAACCACATATTTATTTTCCATTGATAAGAGAAGGTATAAACTGCCGTACCAGACGTTTGAAACCTTGAAAAAATCCCTGGCTCCAAAGGGTTCGAGTGAAAATCTCAACCCCGTCCTCTAAAAAAAAATAGTTACGGTACAGCATGTGTACCGCCCGGCTCCTAAAGGTTAATAAACACAGCAAACTTGCAACAAAGAAAGATGGAAAAAAAGGAAAAAAAAAATTGATCTTGTTTGTATACATATTTTATTGCATAAAAATATTTATTAATTTATTTATTGTTTGTTTCATGTTTTTTCAATTTTCCTAGCTTTACAGGCATTGTGAAGTTGAAAGGAATAATTGTTGTGGGAGGAGAAGATACTACACATCCGTCAAAGATGAAATTGTATGTATTCATTATATTTGACGAGATTTTCAATGATTAAGCTAATTAATTTAGTCTATTGAGTATTTCCATTACTTTATTAATTCATCACAATGATTTTAAGTTAAAGATAGAAAATGGCATTCATATTGCTTAAATATCTGAATAATATTGACCTTTTGGATCCGGGCTGTTCATATGGATATTTTTCTTTCGACCCAGGTAGTACGACAGTTGAACCACAGATTTCTTTTCCATTGAAAAGAGAAGGTATAAACTGTCGTACCAGACGTATGAAACCTTGAAAAAATCCCCGGCTCCAAAGGGTTCGAGTGAAAATTTTAACCCTGTCCTCTAAAGAAAAAAGACTTGTGCTACAACATGTGTACCGCCCGGTTCCTAAAGGTTAAGAAGTATGAGGAACACATGTTGTATCCATTACACTCTTTACTTTAAAATTTCAATAATTAAATTAAGTCTTGATACTGTTGTTTTTTAATGTAAATTTTAACAAAGATGATTGTATTTTGTAGAAAGTCTGAATTTTTTGCAGTTTACGATTACAGAATTTCTTACGATTCTCCTATTAGTAGTCTCACCATTCATATTTGAAATTTGTTACTCAGAAAAATTACAACGAAGGAAGCCTTAGTGCAATTTTATTTGTTTTTTATTAATGGCTTTGCACAGAAATGCAAATAACCTAGTAGTAGGAGCCCTTTCCTTTTACTGGGCTTCACTAAAGAAAAAAAAAGTTGTATTACACAACAATGTTTTTACTGAATTTCCTGGGTTTTTGAACTAAGCTCATAATTACCCCTGCTTATACTGTTGACTCTACTTAATCGGGTAACGGATAATCAAGTGTCCTGCTTATACAATTAAAATATCTCCGAACCAAATATTTCCCTTGCCATAGACTCTATGTTAAAGATCCACGTTTAATCAAATACTCGGCATAATCGAATAGTATTTCTTGGAACTGGCAGTATTCATTTAAGTAGGGCTGTATACCGTTTAAAAACCATATGGAAATTTATTTGCTGTATTTTAAAGAAAATTATTTATTTTTTTTAAATTAAAGTTTGTTTTATAAAAGAAGGTATTTTATTATTTTAATATTATAGATTTATTATTAATCATACATTGTTTTCTGCAGGTTTAAAAATAGACCTAATATAAACTTTGATGATGTTTCAAATGAAGCAGATGAAGAATTTGAAATGCAGCCAGATTTAACAGGAACTTTAGAATACCCTATTAAGTAAGATCTTGTGCATAAGAAATATTAATATCTAATTTATTTTGATTATCAATGGTTTTTAAATTCAATGCTCCATATCTTACAGGCATATATGTTTCATACAATATCAAAATTTATTTTTATTGTAGTTAAGGCTTATGCAAAAGTATTTTTCATAGTTTATGAATATCACCATGTTTGTCACCATATCCAATATTACAATGATCCAACACTTTGCAAGTGGCAGGATTTGCTAACACTAAGTAATACCATTTTGGTTCTGTAGTGTAGTCAGTGTCATTTCCTTATTTATTATATCATAAAAACATAATGACACTTGATTTCTCTGTGAAAAATTTGCTTTTGTGATCAGGACAGTGAAAAGAAATTTGCATAATGATGATAAGGAAACGTACAAATTTTTAAGTTGCCCTTTACTGAAAGATACAAGGGAAACAGTATATTTTAAAGCAGAATTATGTTTAAACTAAACTCTTTAAATTGATGACAAGGAACCTAGAAATGTATTTTTAGGAAATTTGCAAGTATGTGTCATGTTTTATTAATAAGTCTTCAAATATAGCCCCTATCAAGTGTTCTTTCGAATAAATAAGTCTTTTCGGCAGTTACATTAGAAAAGTAACATTTAAAAAATGGTACCATAAAAAAAACATAAAGGTCCTATTTTATACTACTGTTGTAGTCTTAAAAGTGAAGTTTCAGGGATATAACTATTCCTTACTACTTAGTTCTTGCTGCTCAAGTTAACATAAACTAATACTGTCATAGCAGAAACTAGAATTTTTTTCTTGAAATTTTTATTACATAGTAGGGTAATTCCATGTAAATGTCAACCTAGACATGGTTTTTTCATCTTTCAATATATATTTTTTTGTGATACATCATTTTAAAGATAATTTTTCAAACTTTTAGAATTTAACATTAGTTTTCACAAAATATTACTCCAAACCCCTGAAAAATGGCTGTAAAGATAACATATGCAGTTACCCAAAACATCGCATATTTTTCTAACTTTTCATATTCACATATAGTTAAAAAAAACTGCAAATAATAATGAAATTTTTTTTAATTATTGAAGAATGGTTCTTTTGCTTTGTAGAAATATATATATTTTTTTGTTTTATCATAAAATTAATATTGCAAAGTTAATAGGTATTCAGTCTGATTTACTTGTTATGTTAGTCACAAAAACATGTAATAATTCAGAGTCGAAATTTTATGCTGCAATTTGCTACGCAAGTAAGCACTCGACATATGAGGTTAACAGCGTCAATGAAAGAACTTCAAATTACTCTATAGCTATATTCTGAATTTCTGTGCAATTAGTTTTTCTATGAACATATGGAGCTGCTTCTCACTTTAAAACATATATGACCCTAACTGCCTTCAGCAAATACAGGTCATGAAGTTTTATGAAATTAGATCATGGAAAGTGCCCACATGTATAGCACAACGTGTGGAGCAGCGTTTTACATGGGCAAACTTTGGAAATTATGCAAAGGAATTTCTTCAGTAATAAAAAAAAACAAGAATCGAAGATAAACTGCTTATTTTTGAGTGGAAGTAAAAAGGCTGAAAAGAAAGAGTTAGACTTGTTGTTTGAAAATGGGAATCCCCATATAGGTTTTTCGGTAATAATGATATGCTGTAAATATGGAGAAATTTAAAATTTGTTCATTAAAAGATACGGGGGATTATATCCCAAGAAAAGAAGTTTTTTTTAAAGAAATTGTGGAAGACGAAGCTGCTGATGATTTTAAAGTAAATTCTCCCGGACTGTTCCGAGATACAAAAACTAAGACAGTGGGTAATTTTATTGTGGTGGTATTTATCTCTTGTAAGTCTAAAAAGAAATATGGTAGGCAGGTTTTAAACATGAATGAAAATAATTATGGAGTTCTCTTCGTGAGAAAAAGCTCTGAGGCAACCTTTGTGTTTCCCACAAATGAGAACAAATTTTGGATTTAAGGAACTCAAATTTCGAAAGTCTTGTCGCAAACATCTGTAAATTCCCGCAGACATTATTTCTTTAAATACAAAATTGAACTGGAAATTTTGTTTTCAGCTTAGCATGAGTGTTAAGCTTCAATAAAATCTTGTTTTCAGTCCAATATTTGTATTAATATTACCTGTAATACACTTAAAGTTAAATGTGTAATTGCGTGTTATGTTAGTCACAGGCAAGTTTTATTAAAATACCACTTTTTCTAATATTATTTAAAATATATGCCAAATTTACAATTCATTATGTGAAAATAACCTTTCACATAGACACTATCAGGGAAAAAATAATAATTTTATGGTTTAGTTTTAGAGAATTGTGTTGATGAATTTAATAGAAAATTTTGAGGGTTGCAAATCTGTTATGTTAGTCACGTTGATCAAAATGTTCCCTAACTGTCAAAAATGAAAGTAATGTTATTATTTTTGTATATTAACTTAAACAAATCATCTATGCGGAGAAGAATAACACCTTGTTTTTGGTATTGTGACAAAAATAAGGCTCGCACACAGAAAATAAGATTAAAAATTTATTCTAACTGTTATGTTAGTCACAATGGAATTACTGAGTATAATTTATCCCTGGGGTTCTGAAGCTGCACTACTCAGATGGATGTTCACTGATGAAAATATATTTCTCAACGATAAAAAATGCAAAAATGTTGTATAATTATACATCTGAAAAATAAGAATTTTCCAAGTTTATTGTTGATAAAATTTGATTTTACCAAGCATCAACGGAAAAGTTTTTAACAACATGCTGCAACATTTTGAGGTGGCAGTGAGACAAATGTCCTTTCGATTTTTTTTTTTTGCTAGTGGTCATGATTTTGTAGTGTTCACAATTTCGTTGTGATCTCAGAGAGTTTAAAACGTATTTCTAAAATACAATTTTTTTTTTTTGTTTGCTTACAGTTCAATTTAGAAGTTACAATCAATAGTAAAAATAACTTGTCTTTATCTTGCTTGTTGTACTTATCTTTTCAGTATTGAGGAGTTCAAAATGACTTCAGAAAGTAACTACAAGAGAAATGGGTCTTTAAAAACTTGAGCATAATAATTACTACACTTATTAGACTTTAGCTTAATCTATTTACGACTGCTTTTTAGATCAAGTTGTTTCTCAGGGAACACGGCAGGGTGCTGTTTTGGATCTAGTTTTGTACAATGTTGAAGGTTCTGATCAAGCTTTATGTGTAGGGGAGCATATTGGAGATAGTGACCACAACAGTATTAGGTTTGGGATTAAGTTTGATATACACAAAGACAAAAATTTCAGGTTTGTGCCTAATTTCAGAAATACTGATTTTGTCGCACTCAGGCAGAGTTTGAAAACAGTTTTTTCATCAGGTTTGGACTAAAGCGATGTAAATCTGCAGTGGACAGAGTTTAAGGAAAAGCTAGCAAAAACAGTTGGGGATTATGTTCCTTTTAGGCGAAAAGGGGTGAATACTAAAATTTGGCCCATGTGGTTCACTAGGGAAACTAAGGACGCTCTAAACCGTAAGCAAGCTGCTTTTCGTCGGTTAAAAGAAACTGGTCACAGCACAGATAGGCTACAGTATTGTGAGGCTAGGCATAGTTTTAAGTATTTGGTATGGTTTTAGAAAAGAGAATTGGAACAAAGGCTGGCAGATAATATTAACAGGAATCCAAAGGAGTTTTTTGCATATGCAAATTCTGGGAAAGTTCGTAATAGTCAAATTGGGT
Source organism: Uloborus plumipes (assembly GCA_038373865.1). Taxonomy (NCBI): domain Eukaryota; kingdom Metazoa; phylum Arthropoda; class Arachnida; order Araneae; family Uloboridae; genus Uloborus; species Uloborus plumipes. The sequence goes on along the minus strand of JAXGGA010014724.1, from coordinate 78 downwards.
CACTTTTAGATGAGCATGGAAATTTAATTCAGAATGATGGGATATTTCTAATGTTTAAACGACTTTTTTCCTTTTTTA
>JAXGGA010014723.1:0-31231 GCA_038373865.1 Uloborus plumipes | reverse complement strand
TCTGTGCGCTCCTAATCGTTGGGCCGTGGTAGCCCGATCGGTAAGGCGTCCTCCTCGTATCCGGAGGGTCCCGGGTTCGATCCTAGCCGATTAAATCCACCGTCTTTACCAAAGGTGGATAGGCGACGTAAAATACGGGTCGTGGTTACTTTTTCCTCCAAGTGAAACGAAACCTCTGGGAGTACTAGTTATGATAGTTATCTATCCGAAAATAAGGAATTTAAAAAAATAATATTTATCGCGTTTGGGCCTGAAAAGAACAAATAAAAGAGGCAGAATATAAAAGAAAAAGCAGTGTTATTTACTCCATCAAAAGAACAGAAAAAACTGATCTTCCGTTAAATTTATGAAAAAAAAAAGATCTTCTATTGTGGTAACTTTTAAGAGGTAAAAGTTTCTAAAACTGTGTTAAAATGTAAGAAAACAAAAACGAGTATGAAAAAAAAAGCGCACCACTAACTAGTGTGCTTAAGCTTTTAAAGAGGAAACCTTTCTTCTTCTGTGTTAAAATGGAAAAGAAAAAAAATGCGCAGCTCTATTGCCAAAAAAAAAATCTTACAAAATTGTGTTAAAATTTGAAGAAAAAAAAATCTCATATGAAAAAATTGATGAACAAATATTCTTTGAAATAATATTGTGATGAAATTTGAAGGGGAAAATATCCACCATTGCACTAAAATTTCGAAAAATAAAAAAAAAAATTCTTCAACTGCTGGAATAAATCTTTAAAAAAATCTTCAACTATTGAATTAGATTTTTACAACCGCCCCTCAAGGCAAACACACAATTTGCGCGAATAAAATAAAGAAGCGACCACCGGGAGCGATTCCATCATCTGTTGATGGCGTTTGAAATATGATCTTTCACGTCCGAATCTTTTCCAACAAATCTGAACAGCGGAATCGGCCGATTAGTGTCAAGGCACGTCGGGCGAATCGCGCGCTCCGGCCTGGCACGTGATAAATAGCGGGCCATTAGGATAGTTTTGAATATGAAATCGATGCGGGGGGAATGAATCGATCAATGCATCGATACGGAGCGATGTGTAGAGAGAGATAGGAGTTATGTGGGATTCGCATCAAATACAGAAATGCAGTTTCGAAGTAAGTGGAGGACCTTCGACTTGCTGAAAATTGAATACATATGCGTGGGCGCTGCTAGAATTATATGCTGAAGGGGCATCCGAACTAAACTAAAAAAAAATCATTGAATAAATTAGCAAAAATATTTTTAACTTCAAATAGAAAGCAAAAAAAAATATTTTTTACAAATAAAAAAAATTAAAAAAAAATATTTTTTACAAATAAAAAAAATAAAAAAAACTTTTTTTACAAAAAATTTAACGAAAACAACTTTTTTCAAAAAAAATTATCGAAAACAACTTTTTTGCAAAAAAAATTAACGAAAATTTCTTTTTATCAAAAAAAAAATCCCAAAGAAATCAACAAAATTTATTTTGACAAAAAAAAAAAAAAAAAGATAAAATTAATAATTTTTTTTCTTAAAAAAAAAGCTTTTTTCCAAAAAGATAGAGGGAGTGAAAGTGCGCCCCTTTGCACCAACCTACCGGTGCTCATGTATCAGACTTTTCATGGAGCTGAAGTTCCTCGTTTTTGAGCCTTTAGTTATGAGTACGTTTTGGTTTAGATTTATGACAGTTCAAAATTGGTGTCACACATTTTTTATCCATTTAAGCCCCCTTCCCTTTGTCACGACGCTTCTTACTTCACCTTACCCCCTCACCGGCCCTTGTCTCATGTCACAGAATTTTTCACGATGTGTCACAATTCTCCTTACCCCTCACCTTCCCTTGTCTCATGTCACAGAATTTATCAAACATATTTTCATTAAAAATGCATGATGTCCCACTTATTGTTACCCCCTCCTTTCCCCTTGTCACAAACTGTCACCCCCACCCCAAGTCGCCCAAGTGTAATATCATTTATAGACGGGACGACCCCTTAGATAAATTTAACATTTTCAAGTAAATACATTGCAGGAGCCAAGCTATGATTGAGCTAATATTTATTCAAATCACATGCACAGTAATCAGGGATTCTTACGGTTTTAATTACTTAATTTAGTATTTAAGCTGTTCCGCTCTCAAAAACCTTAAAAAATGGGTACCTTAAATACACGGGCTACTTTGGACTTACTGTCTGATCTTCTTTAGGGTAAAACCTTTCGCCAAGGGCGGATACAAGGGAGGGGCGAGGGGGCGATCGCCCCTCCCTTGGAGAACTTTTCAACGGTAGTTTTTCGACATTGGAGTTCTAAAAATGCAATTTTATACGAGTTTTAATGAAGTTGGGGCAAGGAGTTTTGATGCTCTCCCCCGGAAGTATTTCGAAATTGAAGTAAGAAACTTTGGCGATCACTATATGTTTTCCATTGTGGATAGTAAAAAGTAACAAAGATCAATCGCCCCTCCCTTGAAAAGTTTCCGGATCCGCCCTTGCCTTCCGCGTATTTACGCATGCGCAGTTCTTTTCTGATCTTACTAAAATAGGGGTGATAGGTAAGATAACAATAAAGGGAAGAATAATAAGAAGCATTTTTGAGCCGTATCAAACAACGTAGAACGATGCTAATTTCAAATACATAGTTTAGTTGAATATGTCAAAGGGATAGCAAAAATGCAAGTTTTGAATTGGAAACTTCGGAAAGTTCCCGCTCACAACCCATCACCCCTTTTTTAAGTGGAATGGTTTACGTGTGCTAGGCGCGGTTTTCACGGGCGGACAGTAGGACCCTTCTTTGACCCAAACTTCTTTTAAAATCGCAACGCTGTCTACTAACCTTCAGCACTGGTAAACAAAGATTTGTAAAATGAAACATGTTTCTATGGTAATTTTTGACGCTAATTTCAAATATACAAAAAGAATTTTTCCATCCACATTTTTGGTGTAATCGTAGGTTTTAAGGTATTTATCTTCCCCACCTTTTCATAATTCACGTAATGATAGAAACTCATAATAATTAACTCTGGGCGAAGTGAGGTCAATGGAAAAAAGTTTCAAATGGAGAAGAGACCGACTTGTAAAAAACAGGTGATTTTTATACCCTGTGTAACGAGAATTGGCGGTTAACTTCATTTCCCACTCTCCGCACTTTTCCCCAGATGGTTGTCATAGTTACGGTGCTGTGGACTTTTTCTCCACTTAGCTTTTGCAGCAAAGGTTGAATGCAAACGGTTAAAATAGCTTTGTGCGTAAACTATTATTCTATTGGAAAAATCAATGGAAACCCTACACTGCATGATTTTTTGTTCTTTCAAACACATATATATGTTTTTAGTGTAATAAGAAAACATTGGAACACATTAAAAAAAAAAAAAAATTTGAATATAGATGGTTAGATTTGCTTTAAAGAGACCTAATAGTTGCTTTTTATGTTTGAGTTGCCTCATGCATGGTCATAAGGAAAAATAGTCCATGTATCCAATTTTCAACGCTATGCAGTGTAGGGTTAATAAAGCACATTTTCTCAGAAATTTTTGCTTTTAATATATGACTAGATTTGTTAGAAAACGTTCAGAAATAACTGTGATATGATGATGTCAATAAAAGCGTAAGCCTAATTGGATAAACATAAAATAAATGAAATGCCTCAACAGCAGTGCATAAAAAAAAGAATGGAGCTGTTTACTTTCGTATACGGTTTCCATGGAGAGAAAGCAAAATTTCTAAACTTGATACGCCTATTTTAAAGTAGACGAGTACAATATGGCAGGAATTCAAGTGAAACAGGCAATCGCAAATTGCAATCGCTACTGGAAGTCGAATTACATTAGAACGTTTCTTGACAAAAACATCGTGACGTCAGCGTGACGTTTGCCTATGAAAAACGAGCTAGATAAAACGTCACAGCCTACTTGGCGAATAAGAGGAGATCGCTGACTGCTTGTGAGCTCTTATTGGCTCCACCCGTAGTGACGTCAGTGCCAAGTTAAGTTGCATTCTAGCGATTAGCATTTATAGCGATTGCAACTTATCCAAATTTGGGAATTTGCGATTGCAATGGTGGTGGAGCCAATAAGAGCTCACAAGCAGTCAGCGATCTCCTCTTATTCGTCAAGTAGGCTGTGACGTTTTATCTAACTCGTTTTTCATAGGCAAACGTCACGATGTTTTTGTCAAGAAACGTTCTAATGTAATTCGACTTCCAGTAGCGATTGCAATTTGCGATCGCCTGTTTCACTTGAATTCCTGCCTAAGATGATGTCATAAGGACATAATTTTTTAGTGTCTACGATGTTTATTTTTTGCTTCTATAATCAAAGCCTCACTTACGTAAGGAGGAATAATTATTGGTGGAAGGAAATGGTCTTGCGTCATCTTTCTTCAATTCTTAGAGCCGAATTCAACTGATACACCATTGCAATCGCTTCGAGGCGATCTCAATAGACCAAAATTGCAATCGCTACTGGAAGTCGAATTACGATGGAATCGCATCTCGTAGCGATTGTAACGTTTCACTTGAATCTAAATTTGGGAATTTGCGATTGCATTGGTGAGTTGCTCTCTTCCGTGTTTCACTTGAATTCTTGCCTTAAGCAGATGTCTTTTTTCCTTTCGAAGCACATAATTTTTGAAAGTGTTCTTACTTCTTAAATACGTGGTTTTTCCCTGTTTCTAAGGCAGGGATTCAAGTGAAACAGGCTATCGCAAACTGCAATCGCTACTGGAAATGAATTACATTAGAACGTTTCTTGATAAAAACATCGTGACGTTAGCGTGAAGTTTGCCTATGAAAAACGAGCTAGATAAAACGTCACAGCCTACTTTGGCGAATAAGAGGAGATTGCTGACTGCTTGTGAGCTCTTATTGGCTCCGCTCGTAGTGACGTCAGTGCCAAGTTAAGTTGATGATAATGTAATTCATTTCCAGTAGCGATTGCAATTCGAAGCGATCGCAGTGCTGTTTCACTTGAATCCCTGCCTTACACTCATAAATAATGTATGTGCTATACGAGGGCTATTCAGAAAGTAAGTTACGTTTTGATCTAGCGCTGCAATTAAAGTGGCTATCGCGCAAATCTTGGTGTGTGGGTGTGCAGCAACTTAGTAGGCATCTAGCCGTGCAAGTTAGAAGGTTGTAGTGTCTCTCGTTCGGTTGTTACAGGCTTTTGGAATGAGCGCCGCCATTGAAAATCCCGCCAGTTGTGAGGTGAGGTCAGTAATAAGGTTTTTATGGGCAAAAAAACTTAAGCCCATATAAATTTATCGGCAACTGTGTGAAGTTTACGGAAACAACGTAATCAGTGAAGGTGGCGTTCGCCAATGCTGCATACGTTTCAAGAATGTCCACCAGTTCATCGGTCACAATGCTTGGCCGCCCACTCTTCTCTTCATCGTGAACATTACTTCGTCCATTCTTGAAACGTATGCACCATTGGCGAACGCCACCTTCACTGATCACGTTGTTTCCGTAAACTTCACACAGTTGCCGATAAATTTCTATAGGTTTAAGTTTTTTTGCCCATAAAAACCGTATTACTGACCTCACCTCACAACTGGCAGGATTTTCAATGGCGGCGCTCATTCCAAAAGCCTGTAACAACCGAACGAGAGACACTACAACCTTCTAACTTGCACGGCTAGATGCCTACTAAGTTGCTGCACACCCACACACCAAGATTTGCGCGATAGCCACTCTAATTGCGGCGCTAGACCAAAACGTAACTTACTTTCTGAATAGCCCTCGTACATAAAGTAGACAGTTTACCGATCATTGTTGAACTGAATTGCTTTCAAAGAACTGTTTTATGGCTTTCTCTTTTAAAACGAATAGCTAAACATTTTGAGGAATTCTACAATGTTTAACCTCACTAAAACCAGGCATTACAAATAGTTCGAAATATTTTGTCTAAAAGAATGAAAAACCTCAATTTTAGAGGTTCTGTCTGTTGCAACGAAACATTCGATAAATAACAGATGAGCAAAAAAAAGAAAAATGTTATTTTGCAGAACTTTCTCGAATGACATGACCTGAAAAAACACATCCTATGCGATTTTCAACTTCCTAACAGTGGCCAAGATAATTTTTCGCTTCGAAACTGTTAGAGTTTTTTTCTTTTTTTTTAAAGATTTTTTTTTATCATGTTTCCTTTTGTTTGCTCAGGAAATGGATGAATTTCGATCGCTGCTAAAGTCACGGAGAAAATCGAATCGATTTTTAAGGATGACATTGCTTCTGAGTGCGTTTTTGTTCTTCAAAGAGGAAATAGTTTCCGGAATTCACGATTAAAACTTTTTTTGGCCTTTTCTTCCGGAGTAATTCGATTCAGATTAGAATGTTACCTCATACTTTACTCGATACTAGCGCCACCAACAGGCAGGGCTCGAATTATTGTGCATTGCCGGTGCCATTTTTCATAGGGGAATGATGTTAACTTGCGGGAAATCACGAATAACTAGTCAAATTTGAACGTTAATCGACATTTTTTTATTGAAATATTTTTTTCTTCTCTTTTTGATGGGGCTGCGTAAGCGGCTTTCGCATTTTGCAGACCTAGTGCGATCCCCGATTGGCCACCCAGTCTTTCATGTACCACCATTAAGGCGCCGATGCAATGGCAAGGATTATTTTGCCTCCTAGTTTCCACCAGATGGAGGCACCATGGCTCTTTTTGATGCGAAACTGCTTTAAGAATTCAATTTTCCAAGAGAATTTAACTAAATATGTCTCCAAAGGAAAAGAAACAGCTTGCAATTCGCACATTTGAATAGAAGTTTTTGGGAAAATCGTTTTTAATCATACATTTAATCACATCAGCGATGGGGGGTAATACGACCACTTGCTAAATTTGTGATTGAAAGCTCCCCATTTTCGTTGCCTATCTTGAATTTTCCGAAAAAGTAGCAAATTTCTGTCTTAATTTATTGTCTGGTTTGAAACAAATGATGTGGGTAATCGTTATCATCATTACAAAGTTGCATTTCATCCAAGGTTCATACTCAATTTTAGAAAAAAAATGATGGAGTTATGTAGGTGAAAAATGAGATTTTGAAGGACTTCTACCATGTGAAAATTGTTACTTCCTAATCATTTTTTGAACATGATCACTGAATGCGTAAGTTACATTTGTTTACGCATTTTTCTACATTTTAAATAATAGACAAACTGTCTATCTCTGCTGGAAGGGGAGGAGGCATTGCAATACAGATGCAAATACATGTTTATATTGGATATACAGTGCTATAGTTTAAAAAAACTAATTTGACGAACATACTTTTTTATAAGTTGGGTTGACAAATTTCTGTTAGACCGTAAGAGGTCAGTTTAGATTTGTTAGGCTACATTCAGCTCAAAACGCAGCCATTATTTTTTTTAACGTGGTTTGAAACCAATATACATTGAATTTGCATAATTTTTACAATAATAAATCAAATTTTTCTTAGAACAACTCCGCCCCATTCCTTCTCTCCCCCTCCCCAACTACAGCACTATGTATAAATATACAAAATAAAAGGAATTTGTAATGTTTTGTTTTTAACCTCCGACACACAAAGGAAGGGGGTTATGTGTTTGACGTGCATGTGTATCTGTGTATCTGTCTGTGGCACTCTGCAGCCTAAACGGATGGACCGATTTTGAATTTTTTTTTTTCGAAAGGGGAGTTGATCGAGAATGTTCTTAGCTAGGTTGCGTCTTCGAATGGTATAAATTAACGAAGAAATTAATTTAAAACCTTTGAAAGGTTTTTCGGGATTTTAGCAGCGAAAACATACTTCAAAACTTAAAAAAAAAAAAAAGCACCAAATGATAGAGAAAAATTTTCTGCGTCTGATACGATGTAATTGGATCTTCCATGTTCCATAGAACGCGAATTATAGCGTTTTTTAGCAAATGCAGCTTAGCCTTTATTCACGCGATCGGAACCGTTGTCATTGTTCTCTGACAAGGAAAGAAAACTCTTATAATTTATTAAAATGTTTATCAGTTGGCAGTTTCTATTTTTTCAACAAATAAAATACTTGTAATTGATTTTATAGTTTAAGGCTTTTCAAAGGGCTTTTAATTTTTCCTCTTGTTAGTCGGTTTTTTTTTTTTAATTTTTAATTTTAGTTTTAATTTTATAGGAATACATAAAGAAGAGAACAGCTTGGCAAGATGTTATTTTTGAGGCATAAAAACGATGCAAGGTAAGTCTGCTGAGAAGTGTCTTTGCTAAGAAGTGCTCAAGAATAGATTTTTTCCTTAGAAAAGTTTCAAAAAAAACCGCAAAATACCAGAGGTCTCCATGCAGGGGTTGCAAGGTCCATAGCACAAAATATACATCCATTGAAATTTTTATGGGGTAGTTATACAAATAAATACAAATACAAATGCGACGACCAGCAACAGGCTCTGGGCCCAACAGGGCTGGTCCTAGTCAAATTATAGACCCCAATGAAGATCAATGGCCCTCTTAAAACTATCTACTCCCTTGCTCCTTACCGCCTCTTCCGGAAAACTATTCCAAATTCCCACTACTCTGCTAAAATAGTAATTTTTCCGAATTTCCAGGTTAGCCTGAGATTTAAACAGCTTATAACAATGATCCCTTGTCCTGCTTTCCGTGCAAAAATTTAACCCTATAATATCTTTCATTTTGATAAATTTAAACAACTGAATCATATCTCCTCTGGTTCTCCTTTGCTCAAGACTATACATGTTAAGCATTTTAAGTCTGGAATTTTTGTCTAAATTAGAAAATCCATTCACTAACCTTTTAGCCCTTGTACCCTTTCCAATAAATTAATATCTCTCTTAAGATAAGGAGACCAAAACTGAACAGCACACTCTAAATGAGGTCTTACCAAACTTTTAAGGATGCTTTTCTCCTTTCGAACAGGGCTGTAACCAGACTATTGTTTCGGGGAGAGTTTTACCAATACAATTCTCGTGAAACCTATATGACAAATAAAATTTGATTTCATGTTCTATTCTATTGCTTTTGGTTACAGTTGATGCTTAAGGGGCATTACCAAGAAAAATAAGATAATAACATGTCTTTCCAATGAAGGAAAAAATTCTGATGTGTACAAAGCATCTTCACCATAGTTAAAAAGGTGCATTGTTGTGTCTGAAATTATATTTGCAAAAACTACAATAAAGCTAAATACAGCAGATAAAGCAATTAATTTGTAGTATCATTCAATAATGATAATTTCAGTTTTCAAATGGAATTTAAAAGTAAATAGGAAAATTAAGAATAAAATAGTAATAATAGTATTTTTCAGCAAAACATGGCATTAAACAAATTAATTTTTGAAAAAGTTTTAAAAATTTTCGGAGGGGGTTTGAACCCTAAAAAGCCGCTCCTTAAATACGGCCCTGTTTTCGGAGGCTCTTGTTTGGGGGAACTTTTCAACATTTGAATGGATGCACCATTGCTAAACAATTTACGGAGAAGAATTACAAATCTTATAGCTCAAGGCCATGTGATATTAAGAAGAGAAAATCCCTTTATAATGCAGAAAGAGAGAGAAAAAGAGCCCCTGGTTTACGAGCACACAATTCAGGATCATATACTTGGGGCATGAGAACTGCAATATGAGCTTAGATGTAAGTTTTGTACTCGTAATGGAATAAGAAGTCAGGTGTTCTCCTGCTGAATGTTTTCGAAAAGGGCAATATTAGACGATATTCGGTGGTGTGAAAGGGGGGGGGAGATCCAGAGACCCTTCCTTGTGAAATTTTCTAAATTGAAGTCCTAAAAACGCCATTGTAAGGATATTCTGCATTGTGAGGGGACTCAAGGATGAGAATCAGACATTTCTTTCCAGAAATTTTTCGAATTAAAGTGCTAAAAAATGCAATTTCTGGCCATCTTTGATGAAGTTTGCGAAAAGATGGGATTTGAACTTCCTCTCGGAATTTTTCCAAATTGATGTTTTAAAAATGCATATCTAGACCATCTTTGGTGCTGTTGGGGAGGGAGAAGTTAAGGGATTCGCATAAAAGCATTTTGAAGTCTATTAGAAACACGTTTATAATTCATTTGTGGTAGCAGTCGGAGTAGGGATAAGGTTATAAAACCTGAGGTTCCGAAAGCAAAATTTTATGCGACCTTCGATGATGCTAGTAGGGGTTCAGAATTCTCCCCAGAAATTAATCGAAATTGAAGTCTCTCGTAGTAGTTTTTGAAAAACTTAGAACGGAGAGGCTCGGAGATGAAATTAGAGCTTTGTTCAATGGGAAAAGTGAGACTAAATTTTAAAATTTCTTTGATAACTATATTTGAACAAATAATCAAAAAAAACTGTAAAAATGAATTGCAGCAAAATTTGGATTTAGAGCCTTGTAAGTTATGATGGCAAAATGGCGGTCAGCAAATAGCAGAAACATTAACTCGTGAGTTAAACATGCACACATTTTCGAAACATCAACTAAATGCAATTATACTAGATTGCAACTTAACTTTCATTGACGTCACTACGGGCGGAGCCAATAAGAGCTCACAAGCAGTCAGCGATCTCCTCTTATTCGCCAAGTAGGCTGTGACGTTCTATCTAGCTCGTTTTTCATAGGCTAACGTCACGCAAACGTCACGCTGACGTCACGATGTTTTTGTCAAGAAACGTTGCATTTTAGTATAGTTATGTTATTATAACTATAAACAATAAATTTGTTCATTAAATGTTACTCCAATCAGAAAACGTTTTGAGCATTTCTAAGTTTCCTATTTGATTGCTTTCAAATGTAATACTATTTTTAAAATTTGAGTTATTTAGCGCTCTAAAAATATATTTTGGCACTGACGGAAAGAGAAAAAGAAACAGAAGTAATAGAAATGAACAGGTAATTCGGTGTCTGTAGTAGGAAGGGCTGTCTTCGGTGAATTTCGAATAATTGAGGTCATACTGTATTATCATTTATCCACCAGCAATACATTAGGCTTTTCCAAATGCGTCCACATATATGTTAAGACGGACCATAAATATCATCATTTTAGCTACTATGTCAACGATTGAATCCTCTGGAAATGAAGCCAGGTGCTCGGTTGTGACAGTATAATGTTTAATGTTATTAACAGACCTGTAATATTGTACAATTAACTTGACAAAACAACTTCAAAAATCGAAGAAAAATATTAGTTTGCAACTTTGCGATCTTTGATCCTTTTAAATTGAAGTGGGATTTCCTTTGAATAAAAAGTACAAGAGTTCCTTTTACATAAAATACCGATATTAAATTTACTTAAATTACTGACGTACTATATACAGATCTAGGGATGGTTTTGTGCTCCCCTTGGATTCTTTTATCACCTCCTTTCGTTGGGCAGATTAGGTCAAATTCACCGTTTCTGAGCCTTGGAGCTGAAGGGCAGCAAGTCACAAAAACGAAATTAGACAGAAAATGGGTTCAAAGTTTTCCTTTTGCTATATTTTTTTAAATTTCAGTCTTGGAATTATAAAAGTAAAATTCGTTTATCAAACTTTTAATATTTAATACCTCTGAATAACGTATAAAATGTTTAACATTGCACTTAAATCTCGAGTTCGGAAAAATGGTTAGGGTGGTCTTTACCGCTCAAGAACAGAAATATTCATTAAAGCAATTCCACGGCAACAGACCCACCAACTATGCAGAAAGCACTGCACAAATATTCCAACTGTGTTAGATAGTCGTTTAATTGCATGAGCTAGTTTAACAAAAAAAAAAAAAAAGCTTTGCACAAGTAGCTTGCTTGAGCAAAATTCACCTTCTCGCGCATTAATTGCATGTACACAAGCTTGTACACACATGCTTGTGCAAGTATTCTCAACAGATGTAGACACATTTAGGAGAATAAAACAAATATTTCAATCATTTCAAGGAGCAATTGAAGTGTGTAGCTGCAAAACTAGGTTTCACCATTTTGTTTTCTTTTTACAAATGCGGCTTTTTTATTTCTTTCAGCTTTTCATAGCAATAAGCTGACAACCTGAGAAAGTCAAACTGTTTCTAAATGCTCCTCTAAACGGTTTAAACAAAACAGGCAAAGTTATTTTAACTCCTATCTTTTTGTAGAAGTTTGTGTGAATCATTCCTCAAAAAGCTTTTTCTGGAGATACCTACTTTTCTGGAGTACTACTTTTGCCGCCATACACTTCAATTAAGGTACCTCCTTCTTACCGATGAGGCCAGAACTGAAGGGCTTGGGAGATGAAGGGGTTCAGTGACAAAACCGAAATTGCGACTAATTAAAGTTCTAAGTTTTATTGTTGCAGTTGCTGCAGTTTTTTTTTTTTTTTTTTTTTGATTTTGTCGTTAGTGTGCGTATGACATTGATCTAATGACATCTACTTTTTGATGCACCAAGTTTTATTTGCTTACCTGTATCCATTGCTTACCAATGTCCAGACTGTTTATTTTTTAAATTGTAACATCCCTAGCAGCATCATCTCATCGGCCGATGATCGGCCATTCATCGAAACCCGATGAAATTCTCATCGACCGATGATCCAATATGTCTCATCGGTCAAACAGAATCCGAGCAGCAAAATCCGATGAGTTTTGCTCGAAATACGATGAGGTTTGGAGCAATTTACCAGCAGAACAGTCCCGTACCCATGAATTTCATCGGGAAACTTGATCGGAAGGATATCATTTCCCGCTGGAATATAGCTCGGTTTATTTTCATCGGGAATGTTAATCGGAAGGATATCGCTTTCCGATGAAAAGTAGCTCATCGAAAACCGTACTCGGATACTGATCGGAACTATGTCATCGTGCGTTATGGGATCAGTTTGCGAGGAGTTCGATGATCGGCCGAGCAAACTCCGATGAGTTGATGCTGCTTGGGATAGCCCCTTTATCCTCCAAGCCCTTCCATTGTGATAAAAGAACATCTTCTCCTACCTGAAACTCGGTCTTCGGTATGACATCGTACTTGCGTATCATCTCCATGTACTCCGGGTACCTGGCCAGCTCGATGGGCTTCTTGGGCAGCAGGGCCTTGTTGGCCTTGCCAGAGCAGGCCTTCCCCAGAAAGTCGCTGTTCAGCAAGGACAGTTGCAACTTCTTGAAGGAGGTCACCGTACCAGAAGACGTGGAAGCGCGTTTCTGGAACATTTTCCGCTTCTTCTTGGGCGCTTTCGCCATTGTTGGGCTGCTCTTGGAATATTTAGGGGAATCCACCTTGGTAGATCGGGAGGACCATGTAACGTGGTAAAAAGCAAATTCAGGCTTCTGACAGCCCGCGGTCTTTGGAATTTAGCTCAAATGTGAAACGGGTGTTTTTTTGGAGATGAAAAGCTCATTCGAAAAGTTATAAAATCAAATCGAGTTCAAAAATGTCATTTATGGATAGTCAAAATACTTAGTATTTAAAATAAAAGATAAAAACGTTGAAAATTTTCAAATTTGCGCTAAAAAACATGAAACTCCAAATTTAATGCTTGAAAATAAATTAACATGCTACGAAATTTTTGTTTCTCTTCAACGGTATATATTTTCTCACTTATGTTTTTGCTAAGACGGAAAACAAAAATATTTTACAGAAATCGTGGAAAGCACTTTTGTTGTTTGCTAAGAAATATTGTAGTACTCAAGAAGGCAGCTGATCAAAGATTTCAAGGAAAGCACTTAAACATCACTGTTTGAAATATTGTAATATATTTCAAATCTTCCACAGTCATCATACTCGAATGGTTTTTGAATCTAAAATATCACGATTCCTTTACGTACGGGAGTTATGTACATCCAGATAACTCTTGAAACTCGTCTCATGTATCAAGAAAAGTTCAAAATTTTGAAAACAACAAATATCACAGATGCTGAAGCTTTTTTTTGAAAGTAAATATTCAATTACTCACACAAAAACTCAATAATGTTGTTACAAATTCAATTTTAGCAAAATTTTCCTTATATTCATTTGGAAAGCTCATTTAGTGCTTCAATTTTCACTGCATTAAAATATCTTTAACATAAATTCAGTTTTCGTCCGTAAAAAAATCAATGTTTCTGATGAAGATTACTTTATAAAACCCAAATTTCTTGAATTTTATCACCAAAAGTCATACATATCTCTGCGTCTTAATTACAAAAAAGCCTTGAAAATAATGTCATTATTTTAAACAAATATTTAGTTACTTCTTCGTAAAAAGTATTGCACTAAATAATATCTTTCCAAAGTATATTTTTTCTAAATTAATAAAGTTAATAGTATAAGCTTCTTGCACAGCATAAACTACCAGAAAGTTTACGTAATTATTTGTTGGAGTGAAACGATTCAATTTTCACAAAAAAAAATAACCTTCATGTATCACATCTATCTCATAAAATGATTATTTGTAATTTTTCCAACTTCATGCTGCAAAAGCTCAATCTTTAAAGTCCACATTCTTAAGGATGCACTTTACAGATGATTACATGTTGTTTTCACTCATTTTCACGTTCACTTAAGTTATGCAACTTCACAGAATGTTTTCACGAATTACGTCATGAAGAAAGTATAGTAATCCAACACATGGAAATCTGAAAGTAATGAAAGAGAAATTGACAGTATCAAGCATTTGAAGGTGCATTCTTTCGAATTTAATTTCTAATAATGAATTTAGCAGTTTTAGGCGGGTTTATGCGTTTCATAAAAGAAAACACTTCTCTTTACTTTTTCCAAGACAAGCTGCAAATGTGGGGCAGAAACATAAATTAAATACTGTTTAAAAAAGTAAAATCAAACACTTTGTACGATTGAAAAAATTAATAAACAATCTCTCTTTAATCTGGTTTTATTTTCCGATGCCATAAAAATGTTTTGCTACCTTACCTATAAATTTATTCAGTCAATTAAACACAATACAAGGATCAAATTCAATCAATGAATAAAATGTTAAAAGTTATTATACAGAGTTTACGTAATGATAGCAGTCTAAAAAATATTGAATGCTATAGGAATTTTTATTGATTTATACAATTAATTTTTTTAGAATTTATTAAGAAATAAATAAAAATGATAAATTTTCAACTACAAATACGAGATAAAAACTTTAATGCTAAGAAATTGCAAATGTTTCGAAACATTATTTTTATTTTTTTAATTTCGAGTTAGAGTAATTGTAAATTGAAAGTTAGGGCCGAATTCAAGTGAAACACCATTGCAATCGCTTCGAGGCGATCGCAATTGCAATCGCTACTGGAAGTCGAATTACGATAGAATTGCATCTCGTAGCGATTGTAACGTTTCACTTCGATCCAAATTGGGGAATTGGTGATTGCAATGGTGAGTTGCGATCGTCCGTGTTTCACTTGAATTCCGGCCTTAGATGTTTTTCTCTAACTTTCAACAAATGTTACCTTCCAAAAAATGATGTAACGAAGACAAATAACTCAAAATGTAAAAAGTTTACAATTACGCAGAAATAATAAATCTCAAATAGCAAAAATATTTCAAAGAAATACAATAAAAATGTAACAAAATCATTATAATATTAATGCGATTTATATTTTAAATATGTTAAGTGTTTCATTTTTAATTAACACTAAGGGCCCTGCTCCACATCAGCGTAAAACGCGACCGAGACTGAAGGCAGAAACCGAAAATCCGGGTACTTTCCATAGGAACACCATTTAATCCATTTTACGTTTCTGCTTTATTTTTCTGGAGCAGGGTCCTAACTGTTACCAATGTCTTAAAAAATTCCAAAAATGTTACATTTTTTCCTTTGCAAAATCATATTACAAAATTAAAATTAAAAATAATAATAATAATAATAATCTAAAGACTATTTTTCTTCACATGGTTCGAAGAAAAAGTGTAAAATTAAAAAATCACACACATGAATTCTTCAGTATACAATACTCAAAATTTCAGATGCCCCTAATCTCTGTTAATTCTAAAGCAGCCAATAAAATTTAAATTAAAAACTTGACAGTAGAAGAAATAGCCGATATGTAGTTTTCTATACGAATAGCTTTTATTGTACCACCAATATTTCCTTTTACCTTATTTAAAATAATTTGTCGTATTTTCAATAACTAAATCGTACTAAAAATGAATCTTGGCAAATATCTTCGAACGTACTATTTTATCTTCGGAAAGGAAAAATTAATATTTCCTCAGCGAAACTCAACCAAAAAGTCTAGTAAAAATAGTTAATTCAAAGTTTTCCAACAGTTAATAAACTATGATTTTTAAATATGAATGATCAAATAATTTAAAGCTTCTCCAATTATTATCCACTAAAGGAAAGTCAAACTTTAAAATGCTATTTCCTCTGAATTTCATCAAATGGCAATACGCATTCTTATGATCGACAAGTATTTTTCAATAAATTTTTTAACCTAACATTTCAAAAATTACGTTCCATAAAACTTTCTTCATAAATAAAATTATTTAAACAGATGCATCTTAGTTAAAAATTGGCAGATAGAATTTTTAAATTTATCGCTTGAAGATTAAAGCTATTGTCACTACATTTTTTCTATCAGATAATAAATAAGAGAGGTTCTAGTATTTTGTCAATCGTCTGCTCAAATAAATCATTCATAATATGCCAAATTTAGTAAAATATTTGCTTCATTCAAAATGCATAGATCAGTAAAACCAATTTATATAATTTGCAATTCTTTGTACCTTAAATAACCATTTTCTTAAATTATTCTTTTTTTTCTTGCAAATAAAAGTATTCTCATAAAATGTACAATCATATTTTGTCTTTGTACAGAAATTTTTAATTCTTCGTTTGCAGGTCAAAATGATTTCATTGTTTTATCAAGTTATTAATAAATAAGTTTTGACTCAAAAATATTTTATGTATATATTAAAAAATTACATAACATAAAAAAAAATAATAATTAAAGGAATGATGTCAAACTCACCATATCATCTTCGAAATACGAAACAAAATACTTCTACAAACAAATTAAACGAAACAGCAGCCCCTTCACGGACTACATGTCGGTCAGTTCGTAGCAACCACGTTCCATTTCATCGGCACGCGTTCCGAAAAGCAACAGCCGCGTTCGAAAAATAACAACACATCTGGGAGCGAGCGGAATCGAACACACCGAATCGCTCGGCAGGAATGCCGGGGGGAGAAATCGGGCGCGATGTCTGCTGCGAGGGCGGTTGGAGAAGAGAAGAATTTTTCAAAAATAGATTTTGCACAAAATCTTTTTTCCAGAGTGGATCGGTGCCAAGGCGATCTTTATTTTTGCAGGGTGGTGGTGATGGAAGGATTTTGCTCTCTGTCCGGAACGATTCTCGTTAGTGGGCTGACCGAGAGTGGCGGGAAGATGCGGCGCGGAGTCTCTCTCAGAGGTGGCGATGAGGCGAGGAGAGGGTTTTCGATCGTCAGGGAAGATGTGCCGGAATTGCGACGCCGGTTTTTAGCAACATTCGAATTGTGTGGGAAAAGAATGACTGATATATTTTTTTTATTCGAGAACTTATTAGTTTTTAACAGCAAGATACACGCGTAAAAGACTATTTAAAGGCTTTTTTTTAAACATTTCGTCACAACAAAGGGCGCTCCTTATGAATCAACAGGTAGTTTTCGTGCAATTCCGACGAGTTGTTTTTTACTTCCTTTTACGTAGTAAAAGAAGTATTGTGATCGCGAAAAAAAAATCACTCAAATTTGAGTCTAAATTTTGATTTTGCTCACCCCCGAATGAAAATTCCTTAGTTTTTTTGACCTGTCAGCACGTGCATATGTACCTACCAACATATAAGCAGCCGAAAATTTTTTTTCAACCACCCCCGAGTTAATTACGACGAGTTTTCTCGTGACGTCTGTATGTACGTGTGTGCGTATGTATGTATGTGGGTCGCATAACTCAAAATCTATATGTCGTAGAAGCTTCTAGCTTGATATGTAGGCTCTGAGGATGGTCTAGTTGTGCACCTCCTCTTGTGGTTGCATTTGAATGTTCCCTAGGGGGTGTTTTACCCCTTTTTTGGGGTAAATCAGTGTTAATTTCAATGCAGACTCAAGTGATATGAATTGGCGCGACCACTTGGCGATGTGTCGCCAAGCTTTTGGTCTCCAAGTGTTTGACGCTAACTTAGCGACATATCGCCAAGTTGGCGAAAAATTTGGCGAAAAAATTATTTTTTGAATTTGGGTTCAACTTGGCGCTATTGGCGATATTTTGCGAAAAATTCACTGAATGATATTAAAATCAGCAATATTTAGAAAATTAACCATTGCAAAATATTTTTGGCATTGTTTCGTGGCAGATTAGGGGAGTAAATATTTGAATTCTTACCTTGCTCACTCCAAGCACTTTTTTTAACACTTAAGGCAACTAGTAAGAAATTTACAGGTAAAAGGAAGTAGTGTGGGGTCCATACCAGATTTTTTTTCTACGCTTTTATTAGTTTCATATGGTGGGTTTGTTTGTTTGTTTGTATGTATGCAACTCTGAATAAAAGAGTAACTCACGTTCTTTACTATTATAAATACTGTTATTAATACTAAAGGCTAAACTATAGTTTATGTTGATCTATTTTAAGTGTTTCAGTTGTTTGTATGTAACTCTAAATGAAAGATAAAATTCACGTTCTTTGCAAATATAAAAGTAATATATTTAATACTATTATCAATACTAAAGGCTAAACTATGTTACATGTTGCATGTAAACTTAGCGGATATTCAATAGTTTTGAAAATCAGAGGGAAATCAGAGTATCATGAAATATTTTGATTAACTCTAAAAGCATATTTTTTAGTTTTTTTAAACTATATTTTGAAATTATTTCCTTTTCCAAGTTGAAAGTTCGGGTCTGAACAACTAGCTGCCAGGGCAGCTAGATTAGCTTCCTGCGGCATGTTGATGCATAACGTGCCCCTTCTCTAACTTTTATCTCATTTTGAAGTTATCTTATTTGATAGAATTTAATGTTCATTCGATTTCAAGACATACCACGCACGTGGCCCGGCGTTGCACGGGCACTTCGTGCCATGAAAGTAGTAAGGAAATTTTCAAGAAACTACTCCCCGCCAAGGCGGCTCGCTAACAGGCGCTTCACGCCTTCACTTTTTTCCTGCATCAAAAAAATCATACGAACTATTGAGATGCTACGCGTCTTCAAGATGGTGAGGAGAGTTTCAGTAAGTTCAGCTCGCTCAAATTAAAAAAGCAGACATAGATACTCAGTTTTTAACATAAGTAGATGGCTTTTCAACAAATGAATGTTTAAAAATATTACCAGTAGCTAGCGATAAAAATACTACGTAAGTAACCCGCTTATGAGTTCCGTGTTTGATTTAGTTAAGCCTTCATTCTAAATTCTCATTATCATTGTTATCACTGTTTCATAGCAACGACGGTTTGCAAGAATGGATTTCATATTTAATCATTTATTAGGCTAAGGCAGGGATTCAAGTGAAACAGGCCATCGCAAATTACAATCGCTACTGGAAATGAATTACATTAGAACGTTTCTTGATAAAAACATCGTGACGTCAGCGGACGTTTGCCTATGAAAAACGAGCTAGATAAAACGTCACAGCCTACTTGGCGAATAAGAGGAGATCGCTGAGTGCTTGTGAGCTCTTATTGGCTCCACCCGTAGTGACGTCATGCCAAGTTAAGTTGATGATAATGTAATTCACTTCCAGTAGCGATTGCAATTCGAAGCGATAGCAGTGCTGTTTCACTTGAATCCCTGCCTTAATCGCTTTAAACTTGACTACTTATTAATTGATATCTTCGCTAATTAAAATCGTATAATCATATAGATTGAAACTAATGAAGCCTGAAAAATTACCTATCTATCGGTACCTGGTTCGACTTTCAGTTCATTGGCGTTCAGGAGAAATAAGCGTGACATAGAAAGATAGAAAGAAAGATAGAAAGATAGTTAGAAAGATACTCAGTTTTTAATATAAGTAGATTCTCCAGATTGTTATATTTATAACGCAGAGTGGATACTGACTGTATGAAAGGACTAAAAATGCAATTCCACTTTTAGGTATTTTTTTTAAAACGTAGTACCGTAATTTATAGCAGTGCATTTTTAGCCTATTTTCCCGCTTAAGTAAAAAAAAAGACGAAAAAAGCATTAAAAGTGGCCTAATGCATTTCAAAAATATCCCGAATTCCAAAAAGTAGTCAAAAAGAAATAAAAAAATTTAAATAAATGTCGAAAAAGTAAACATTGGAAAGTTGGGTTTTGAGATGGGGGAAAATGTGTATCCATCTGCCACCCCCCCCCCCAATAACTTTTGAATGAAACTTCCGAATTGAACAAACTTTTTTTTGTTGGAAAGATCTCGGTGAGTACACCTCATTCCTGCATTTGACTTTTCGATTTGAACAACTTTTGGCTCAACTTTGAACAGTTCAAGCAACCTGTCCCGCGATACTATCTTTTTAGTGAACTGCGATTTGAACAAACTTTTTTTTGTTAGAAAGATCTCATTAAATGTACTTTATTCCCGTATTTAAATTTTCGATTTGATCAATTTTTCGTTCAACATTGAACCGTTCAAACAACCTCTCCCCACTTAATTACTTTTGAGTGAACAGTCCGAACTGAATCCTCATTTTTTGGTTCAAAAGATCTCGGCGAGGACACCTCATTCTCACATTTCACTTTTTTATTTCAACAGCTTTCTGTTTAATTTTGAACAGTTCAAAAAACTTAACATTAGCGTCTACGGAGAAATTTAAGCTCAATGTAGATCCTCAACTAAAAGGCGGACTTCTTACAAACTAACTTGAAAACTAACTAAAATGGCTTGGAAGAAAAATACTCCTGTCGGGAAAAATGCCCGACTCATACTATTAGAATTTTAGAGCCTTTTGCACTCTCCCGCCTATCAACTACGACTGAAGACTCCGACTTTTCATCTCCAACTCTGAACACCCGACTCTGACTCAGCAAACATAGTAGAAATGCGGGCTGGGGGAAAATGACAAACTCCTACTCTTACAAGAAATAATTGCAGACGATATTTTGTGTATTCATTTATTTGTTTTATTTCATCAACTTTATTTCGGCAGACGATTTTTTTCTAAAAAAAATATTCATTTAAGAAAGTATTTTATTACTTATTACTTATTTAACTTATTTTTAATTATTGGCAGCGGGTTAAAAATAAAATTCGAGATATTTTATTTAGGAACGATATTTTTTGCTTGATAAAATACGTTTTGATGTGCTTTTTATTTTTTATTCTTTTTTCAGAGCATTTAAGGAACTTTTCTACGGAAGGACGACAGGTAACTGCTGCATTGTGTAAAAGATGCTACTACTAGAGTTATTCTTTTTTTTTTTTTCTTTTTTCCTTTTACGTGTCTGTTTCATCAGATGAAAGAGGCATATTTTGTGTGCAGAAATCAGCTTTAAGTGCTAAAAAGGTATGTTTGATTTCATTTGCAGTCTCAGATAATTGAGAGAATATTTATCAGATGCTACAATGCCGATGTCGGTATACTGCCGTGCTAAGCACAAAAGTCGTATCTGCACTTTTTAACAAAATTGAGTTATCGCCACCAGGTGGCTCTTTGTGACGTATTTTACATAAATACGAAATTATTTGGTTATTTGAGAGCGGGAAATATCTACTTAATTAAAAAACTGAGTATCTTTCTAACTATCTTTCTAACTATCTTTCTACCTTTCTTTCCATCTTTCTTTCTATCTATGTCACGCTTCTTTCTCCTAAACGCCACTGAACTGAAAGTCGAACCAGGTACCGGTAGATAGGTAATTTTTCAGGCTTCATTAGTTTCAATTGATATAATTATACGATTTTAATTAGTGAAGATATCAATTAATAAGTAGTCAAATTTAAAGCGATTAAGCCTAATAAATGATTAAATATGAAATCCATTGTTGAAACGTGGTTGCTATGAAACAGTGATAACAATGATAATGAGAATTTTGAATAAAGGCTTAACTAAATCAAACACGAAACACATAAGCGGGCCACTTACATAGTATTTTTATCGCTAGCTACTTGTAATATTTTGAAACATTCATTTGTTGAAAAGCCATCTACTTATATTAAAAACTGAGTATCTATGTCTGCTTTTTTCCTTTGAGCGAGCTGAACTTACTGAAACTTTCCTCACCATCTTGAAGGCGCGAAGCATCTCAATAATTCGAATGATTTTTTTATATAGGAAAAAAGTAAAGGCGTGAAGCGCCTGTTAGCGAGCCGCCTTGGCGGGGAGTAGTTTCTTGAAATTTTCTTCACTACTTTCAAGGCACAAAGTGCCGTGCAACGCCAAGCCACGTGCGCGGTATGTCTTGAAGTCGAATGAACATTAAATTATATCAAATAGTATAACTTCAGAATGAGGTAAAAGTTAGAGAGGGGGGACGTTATGCATCAACATGCCGCAGAAAGCTAATCTAGCTGCCCTGGCAGCTAGTTTTTAAAAAAATTCAGAAAAAGTTTCCCCTGAATCAAATACATGGTGGCGCAAAACTTTAAAGAGCAATATCTCAGTTTGAGATCGTCTGCGCATACTACTTTTGCGCTTAGCACGGCAGTATACGGGAAACAGATTCGTTTAGTTCCTAACAGAACTCCTTGATTTTAATTAATTTTCTTTAAGGAGCTTAAACATACTTGTTGTTTTATTTTATTATACTGTACAAAAAAAGGGTAAACTAAAAATCTGAAGAAATATATTATGAACAAACCTCATATTTGTCCTTTAGTCTTGCATTCGATAATAAGAAAGCGTCGAACAAATCCTAAAGCAGAACTGTATGAGGAGAATTTCCTCCATGATGATCTTGTAGTCCAAGAGGTCAATTTTATTCATGTTTCTCGACCAAACTGAAAAATAAGGTAAAGCAAGTTCGCGGAGAGATGGCGTTTTCACAGGAAGCGAAAATGGACCACTTCATTTTCAATTAGGTTGGATCTGTAAAGACGCGCAAGCAGTGAATAAATAAGCGCGTTCTCGCTAATGCAATCTATTTTGAAATGAGGTGGTCCGTTTCCGCTTTCAGTCCACCTGCCATCTCTCCGCGGTCTTGCTTTAATGGAGCTTGTGAAATGGAAATTACAGAATGTGGATAAGAGCAGAAAAGAACTCCTCGCTAAATGCAATGAGGTTCTGAAAGCAAAACTTGTTGCTTAAAGAAAACTACCGCACAATAATAAATAACTTCATAAAAAACTGCCAAATCACACTAACATTAAATTTTAAAAAAGTTCAAAAAACTAGAACCCGACTACAGAAAAAAGCACTGAAAGGTAAGAAACAAGGTAGATGCTATTTGATATATCCTTATCTTTAGTTCTATTGGAACCCTCTGTCAATTTTACATTAATAACATTATAATTCAATTCAAATGCTGTAGTCGTGCATTGTCAACTGCAGAAAAAAAATTTGATAGAATAACATCATAACCTAATTTATCATTCTTGTTAACAAACCAATATGTTTGATTGTGTATCAAATTAAAATGTTTGCTTTTTATAGTGGATAACGCGACGGACGAAAATAAAGTTTTTCGCTCCTAAACGTGACTGACAACATGGGATTACATGCAAAGATTTTATCATAATCACTTCAAGCTCACGAGTAAGCTTAATTTCATTCAATAACTACTTACGTTATTCTTTCAGATAAATAAATTTTTCGTCTAAACAGTATTTTCAAAGTTGATATCCATCCAGAATGTAACTTGACATTTCTGTTGATGATCTCTGTACAATTTAATGTTCCTCCGTAATCCTAACTATGCATTTTATGTCTTTGTAGTACTAAAAAACATAAATTTAAAAAAAAATCAAATATTGCACCATATTTTCAGCAAGCCCACTTCTATTAAGCATAAATAATAATAATACCGGAAAAGAAAAGAAACATGCGATAAGTAAAATAAATAAAGTTATAACTAAGTGCTTAACACTTTTTTGAAGTCTACAAGCTAAAATGAAACTTTAGTTTTAAGATGTAAAGTTTAATCTGAAATTAATGTAGAAATTTTTATTACATACAATTAAATTGCAATTAGAATAAACAAAAATATCTTCATGTGAATTTCCGATCACGTGTCAGCCTTAAAAATATTCTTAAGGTAGAAAAATAATCAATATTGAAGAATGACAGAAATAATTTAAGAATGACATTTAATTCAAAAATTTGAAATGAAAATAACAAATAAATAAATAAATAAAACACCTTGCATACAGATTGATATCGCACTGTCATGACAATGTATCTTGTTATTTTCTTATTGTGTCAATTGTGTGCAAGATTACAAAAGCAATCACATCTTGCATACACATTAATTTCGCACTGCTATGACAAGATCTTGACATTTTCTTGTCATGATAATCTATATTAAAGATTACAAAAACAATCACATCTTGTATAAATATTGATATCGCCTTGTCATGACAAGATCTTGATACTTTCCAACTTTCCTGTCATGGCAATCTTTATGCAAGATTACAAAAGCAATCACATCTTGCATACAGATAGATATCGTCTTGTCATGACAATATTCTGACATTTTCCTGTCATGACAATCTTTATACAAGATTGCAAAAACAACCAACCTTTGTCAGGCAATCTTGTGGCAAGACGCTGACAACCTAAAATCAGTAACATAACAATCTTGAGGCAAGATCGCCTTCTTGACACGTCAATCTTTATTCAATCTTGAGGCAAGAAGTTTTGCTTAGTGGACCTCCAGGAGGTTGCTGTGTTCTAAATTGGGCTGGACCTGCGTAATTTGTTGAATAATGGGAATACTTTAGGACAAAAAGAACTTTTTAAAGTTGAATGATTTTGTTGAAATATTTTTTCTGATTCTGTCGAAATCGGAAAAAAAATTCGGCACTCAGATATCTGTTGGAAAATTTTTACCGTCAGAAAGTATTTAATGACAAATTAAAATTTTTCCCCGATGGAAACAAGGGGAGTTTCCGCCAGGGGGGGAGGGCATTCCCCCCCTCCCGCTCCTTATTAGGCAGTAGGTGATCAGAACGGGGGTGATTTCATAATAAATGTTGAAGAAGTTTTGTTCTCGTAACATAGATGGCGACACTAATTATGAAGCAAATTATTCTCTTCCTATCTTTGGCAAAGTAAAAAAAAAAAAAAATTATCATGTTTTCCTAATAATGCTAAATGCTATTAATTTCACTATTTGTAATACAAATCGAAAGTTCATCTGACTAACGTACTGAAATCTTTAAATCCCTGCGAAATTTACCATCAAATTTTTCTTGCTTGTTTTCAATAAAGACGACGATTTGTTTTCCGTAGTTAAATATATTACAGATGAAATTTCTGTCTTTCGTGAAGTATTTAATCCAACGTTAATCAAGCACAAATACGCCGAGTTACTGCAGACACGTGTTTTGGCGTTGTCTGTGCATCCATAAGCTCAATCTTTTTTTTGCATTAAAAAAGGCGTTCCTTGTAACGCCGAAACACGTGTCTGCAGTCACCCTGCGTATTTGTGCTTAACTAACGTTGGATTAAAACTTCCCATTTTCTGCACAAAGGTAATTAGTTTCTTTCTACCTTTCGTTTATGAGAATATCTGACCAATTTATCATAAAATTTGAATTTTTAAACGAAAGTTTCAGACTTTTTAAAATTAGAAAACAATCGTGTTGACTTCGCTACACACACAAAAAAAAAAAAAAAAAAATTATCATCGCCGAATTTTGAAACACAATCATTGATTTTTAATGAATTTTTAACAGTCCCACGCGCAAACAAAAGCGCCTTGAGAAACGAAACCATTAACGTCAGATGGGGTGTAATTTTAGGTTTTAGCCTTTCACTTGCAAAAATTGTTTTGCAGCTTTTCTCTATTTTCATTACGGATTTTTTTTCCCCTTCCGTGATCAATCAGTTGAAGACACTTAATTCACTATGAAGATTAGGTTCTTCCAAAGGCAATCCAATAACCTGCCACGGGCGTCTGCTATGATTGTTTTAAACTTTTTGCAACGAAAATCATACTCAATTTTTTAGAAAAGAATTACTTGGCGACTTTTACGTAGTACGGCAAACCTGAGAAAAAGCGTTGTGAGATCACAGAAAACCTGTTTCCGCTCGAATTGGCACGCAATATTTTTGGCTCCAGCTTGGCGCTCTGGGTCGAAGAGCGAAAAATCCATCAGCCATATGACGTCACCGTCGCTTGAACTTGAAAAAAAAAAACTTGTACTAAGGACCGCAAAAAAATTTTCGCCGATGATGTTCATGTGTGTCGTTCTGTCAGAAAAATAAAATTAAAAAATCGGAAACTTCCGTATTTGTTTTCAAAACAGTGCTGGATGTGCCATTTTCCGAAAACCGGGGCAAAAACGTTAGACTTCCTTTAAGTTTTTGCGCCTAATTTCAATGGAAAAACACGTGGAAATACAGTAAACTCTCGAGTATCCGCGAGAGTCTCGGGAAAGAAACAAACACAATTAACTGATTTTTTCGAAAAATCACGAATTTATATTTTGTTTTTTCTCAACATTTCTTACCCACAAGAATGCGGTGTACTTTCTCCGATAAATTATTTTACCTGAGCATTTTCGTAAGTACCACTTCTTCATAAATTTTATATATGTTAGAGAACCTCAAATAAATATTTTTTAATGCTGTACTTATCGTCACAGTTATCACGTTTTAGTGTAATGCAAATTTTTAAGCAAAAGACATTTTTATCTTCTTTACCCTTAGGTTATGCTTTTCTTGAATTATCCGCAATTTTCATTATCCGCGATACCCGTGCCACCCAATTCTGCGGATAATTGAGAGTGTACTGCAATGTGAATTTGTAACTCCCCAGAAAATGCCGTCCGTCAGGACAAGGAAGCGGCAATGTAGAAGGCGGCAAGGGGCTTGCTCCCCTCTAGTTCCATGCAGTTTCATAATCTAATTCTAAATCAATCTATAAAAAATAGTTTAATAAATTATAACAAAAAGCTGCAAAAACTACCCTGAAATACATTTTTTTTACAAAGCAAGGGAGCAATTGATCCCCCACGTCCTCTCCCGCGCTGGACCACCCTAAATGAGGCCCCTGGTTTCAGCTCTTTATTTTTAACCTAACCCTTTATTATGTTTTATTTTTCTAAAAGTTTTGAATCCTGCTACAAGTTTTAAAAAAAAACTCCACATAATATTTTCCTTGAACATCATTACTTTATAATGTTTTATTTTTCTAAAATTTTAATATATTACTGCAAGTTAAAAAAAAAAACTACAAAAAATTTTCTTCAATC
This sequence comes from Uloborus plumipes, assembly GCA_038373865.1. NCBI lineage: Eukaryota > Metazoa > Arthropoda > Arachnida > Araneae > Uloboridae > Uloborus > Uloborus plumipes. Next base: position 4,101 of record JAXGGA010014723.1, on the reverse strand, counting down.
TAGCTGGGGAGCTAACTGTCAAAAATCAATGGAAACTGCAAATCGTGATAAGAAGATGCCACTTGGTAAGAATGTTGTTTATGGCTATACAATGAAATTAAGACTCAGAGGCACTTTCAAACTAGCTGTCGTGGCCGTCACGAAACTTTCTTCTATATCTATCTTATGAATTCCAGTTACAAAATAAAATACGTACTCGCCCGAATAATTGGAGAAAGCTCCAATTTCCCAATTATCGTAAAAACCCTGCAAATGCAGAATCAATGAGCGAAATTGGAAATCATTGCAAAAGCCTTGCTTAGATTAATTGCAAACATTTTATTTGTTAGTAAAAAGAAATTGGCAACAGTTAAAAATTTCAAATCATTGAAAGTTTTCAGCTGTTTTGATAATTAAATAGCGTGAAAGCGATTTTTTAAAGAATTAATTTTTCGCATTGTTGACTAAGCGCAAAAATCACCCCCCCCCCTCCCCCTGGGGTGATTGGCGCCAAAATTTAATCGATGCTTGCTTCCATATTGGGTTAGTGATATTCCAAATTTCATTCAAATCTCAGCAATATTTCTCGAGATACAGTAGGTGCAATGACAAAATAAGCACTTTTGATTGCTCCATCTCCCTTTGAGATATTGACACACAAATTGAATCAGCACTTGTACTCAATAGGGTCTACCTATGGACCAATTTTCGTTTAATTCCGCCAGTTACTTCTTGAGATATAGCAATCACCCCCGCGCAGAACACGTGCGATTGCTGCACCCCCCATTGAGATATTGACACGCAAATTGAATCAGCACTTGTACTTGGTAGGGTCTACCTATAGACCAATTTTCGTTTAATTCCGCCGGTTACTTCTTGAGATATAGCAATCACCCCCACGCAGAACACGTGCGATTGCTCCACCCTCCTTCGAGATATTGACACGCAAATTGAATCAGCACCTGTACTCATTAAGGTCTACCTATGAACCAATTTTCGTTTGAATCCGCTGGTTACTTCCTGAGATATAGCAATCACCTACGCGCAGAACACGTGCGATTTCTCCACCCCCCTTGGAGGAATTCGCTAATCAAAGTCAGGTGCACCAGTTCACATGGTGGTACATATGTGCAAAAATTTTTTTGATTTCATGCAGTAGTTTTTGCTCTAGCGTGGCCACAAAAACTGGTCACACACATACAGACTCACACACAGACATACACACAGACAGACATTTTCCAAAAATGGTCGAAATGGACTCAGCGCACCTCAAAACGTGCAAATCCGTCAAAATTCGACATTCGAAAATTTTCACGAAACCAATACTTTCTTCTATATATTAGATGTAGAAGAAAGTAAAAACGTTTTAATCCAAGATGGCAGCGGTTTTCAAAATGGCGGCCTCTGCAACTACTTTTGCAATATAAATCATACAAAAGAGGTTTTTATATCAAATTATATGCTTTTCAGGTCAAGGATTTCATTTAATATGTTAAAAAAAGCTAAATGTTCATTTTGATGTTTATTTATTTATTTATTTTTAAGAATTCTATTGTTTACAAGAAGACTACATGCAGTATTCAAAATCTTTTCGAAAAGTAGCCGAAGAAAATAAACTGAGAAACCTGGAGCGATTGTAACCTAACCATTCTTACATTAGTCTCCTAAGAACTCCGTACACTTCTCCTAGCGGCGTTGCTATTGTTAGAATCATTCCAAGAAAGAGCGTTTTGGAATTAAGTGAAAAAAATAAAAGCGACGAGAGCACAACGCACCACTTTAGTCAAATACAGTTTGCCAGGAGATTGACGTTAAACGTTAAAAAATTCGCTCTTGTGCAGAAAATTACAAGGCCCAAATTTACCAGCGCAACTTGATTTATGTTCATCAGGTTTTCAAGTATTTTCACACGGAGCTTTGCCTAAAAATTAGCAAGGTTTGTTGAGAAATTAAAGTCATAAAGAAGAGCTCTTTACTCTACAAGGTACTCTAGTTATAATAGTTATAGGTATAATTGCAAATTTACAAGTTGTAACGACATCAGGTAGGGGAGACTGGGTATGGTTGTGACAATTTTCATTTGCTCCCCCATAGATCCCTTAGCAATGCCTGTGAGCTGGTTTAAAGTTGTTTTTATGTTAAAGTGTTTATTTGCCTGCTTATAAACACTAAAATTTTCCCCCTAAGTACAATAGTTAACTCACAGGACCAAATTAAACAAAAAAGGAAAACATGTCACAACCGACCCCACCCCAGGGGCGGTTGTGACCAGAAAAACATATAATTTGATATAAAAACCACTTTTGTATGATTTATATTGCAAAAGCAGTAGTATACGCCGCCATTTTGAAAAACGCCGCCATCTTGGATTAAAATGGTTTTTGAAAGTGCCTTTGGGTCTTAATTTCATTGTATAGCCATAAATAACATTCCTACCAAGTGGCATCTTCTTATCACAATTTGCAGTTTTCCATCAGTTAGCTCCCGGGCTTAAACTGTTGTATGGCTATGAAACTGTACAAATTTAAATAATTTAGATATATATGTTTTTTAAAACGTTATTTTGTTGTTCATGACGGAAAAAAAGTTCTAACTTCATACTCTAGTTATATTTAATTTTCAGATTTCCATTTCCAATATTTTTATTCATTATCTTCGAGCAGAATAATAACTTCAATTGCTTTTGCGGCTATTTTAAAGGTATCTCCTAGGAATGCTCCGATTACCGATTAATCGGCTCTTGATAATCGACTGATTAACCGGCCGAGTCGATTAATGACCATTAATATTATTTTCAATGCTACAAATTTCTCCATTACTGTTTTTTTTTTTTTTTTTTTGCCATCCACAATTTCAATTTTTTAAGTATAGTTACTAATTTATTGCTGAGGGACTATTTATTTTTTTCGATTTTTCTAATTTTCCTCAAAATAATTTCAAAATTTCATCACATTTCTGCGATCCAATTTTCATATTATTGTTGACAAAGTTACATTACGTTAACTAGACATTAAAATTAAAAAAAAAAGGGACGAGGGTGCTCTTTGTTTCATTCCAGTGAGCTGAGTTTTGCCAAAATTTAAAATTTTGGCAAATGAAAGTGATGCGTTTTGTGTCAACGTTATATTTTCAGTCACGTATTTTCAAAAATATTGCAAGCTTCGCTTTGAATCAATGATAGACATGCTTTTCAAAGCATTTTGCTAAAAAAAAAAAAACTTTAAAAAAATTCAAATTCTTCGAGCTTTAAAAATGAGAAAAAAAATTACAAAATATTTTCTCAAACACTTTTTTTTCCCAAAAACGCATTTAATGAGAGTATTCTTTCTTATGCCTTTTAGTAGGCAAAATAAGAACTCATCAAAGTAAAAATAGTAATTAACATAAAACGTATGTCAAATTGGAATTAACGTGATCTTTTTCCACTTTTTAACGCTTAAGAGGTCACGTTATTAGCGATTATTACTTCCATAAATGTTGCAAAATCATGTCGTATAAAAGCAAAATAACATACAGAATGAATACGAGCAAAAACAATGTGGAACTCCTTAATCCAACATTAACAAACATCTTTTTTTTTTTTCAACTTTAATTTCCATGTATCATATTTATTATACACATTTATCACATTTATCATGCACTTATCACAATTATAATTCACATTTATCAAATTTATAAAATTTATATTATCACATTTATAATTTTCATGTATCACATTTATGTTTCACATATATCGCATTTAAAATTTTTATTTATCAAATTTATAATTCAAATGTATCACATTTATAATTTTCATGCATCACATCTGTAGTTAACATGAATCATAGTTGTCAAATTTATAACACACATTTATGTATTTTTTTCTTTAACTTTTCAAAGTTTTTTAAAGAAACAGTTCAAGAGAAAAAGCATTATTTTTTAAATGTTCGCACTGCATGCAGGGACAAAATATAAATCCTGTTACTTAACAAATATTAATTTGATGACCGAAACGGAAGAGATATCCAGATAAATAATTATCAATAATTGTTCTATGGTAGACAACATAACCTCGAAGCAGCACTCGCTTAGATAATCGTAGAATTTGTTTTATTTGAAAAGAACATACTATACATTTTTTAA
>JAXGGA010014722.1:0-31240 GCA_038373865.1 Uloborus plumipes | reverse complement strand
GTTGCCCAGTGTTAGGGTTTACGTTGCCTAATAACAAGCGTTTTATACGTGACTAAATTTCTTATGATATGCCAGTTTTTTTGTTTCTTTTGCAAATTTATCTAAAGTGTTTTGTATATGGGCGATTCTCTGTAAACTGGTAATTGGCTGTCTGGACTAAGTATTTTAAAAATAATACAGTGTAATAAAGTAATTATCGCTCTTAATACAAGTAAAGCATTAATACTTTGTGGCCCAATTGTATTTGGAGCAATAACAATTTAATATTCTTTTCTAGAAATTATCTAAGCGCCAAAAACACAGTCCCCTGGCTGTCCCTAACTGTTAAAGATAGTATTTCAAAAAACCTATTAACACTACATAAATTTGGCAATTAATATCTAAAAATAGAATAATAAAGCTATATTTTTCTTATGAAATAAGGTATAATTACGTATTTCTAAAACTTAAAATTGTCATGTAAATTCTGTGCGGAGTTTTTTCAAACAGTCCCCTGCAACAAATTCAAAGCTGTAACACGAAAAATCTATAACTTTTGCAAATTCTTTTTGGCATGAAGTTAAAAATAATCAGTGTGAATTTGCCGAAATCGCCGAGAACGGTGTTGAAACGCTATTTTGCTTAGTTTGAGAGACACATTTGTGATGGAAATATGCATCAGGGTCGTTGCGAAAACAGTCCTCTGGGAAGTGATTTTATTAATGCAGGGATGAAAATCTTCCGCGGATCCGCGATTTTCAGCTTTTTGTATTTTTTCGTTCTTTCCGCGATCAAAAAATTTGTTGCATGAAGTTTAGAAAAAAAAATAAAAATACACTTTTTACAAAAATGAAGCTTAAAATAAGTTGATTTTGAGTGGTACAGGTTGAAATTATTTCCAACTTCCAAAATAATGGAAATGTTTTTAGGATGCAGCAGGATTGAAATCTCAAGGATGACCTGCAAGTATCGGCGAACTACATACTTTATTTTGGCATGCTGCCAAAAACATAAGTTACCATTGTAAGAGGTAGAAATTAAGAAAGTTCAGCTAAAATATTCGAGATTTTTATCAAAAAATTGGGAAAATTATTTTGAAAAAAAAATAGTTTAATAAATTTAAAATTACTGAAGACAATGCATATTAAGTCCAAAATTGCAACCCCCTCCAGTTTTTTTTCTCTATACTGTTGTGAATGACTTAAAAATAAATTGTGAATGAGAAATTAAAAAGTTTTATAAATATTTACTTTCGATTTCACTGAGCAAATTTAGAGGAAATCTTGCAAGACTAATTTCGCATAATATAGAAAAGAAATTATCCAAATTTAAGGCCGCGCAATGTTTCCTCTTTAACATTGAACTATTTTCATCCCTGATTAATGTCAATTAATTTAGTTATTATGTCCACGATTTGTGCCTAAATTTATGGGTAGTATCGTAACTAATTATGTTCTAATAGTTTTGCAGATATTACGCAACAAAGAGCAAAAACAGTCTTCTGGCACAGTCCCCTGCCTAGTTATACTAGGCGGGGGGCTTACCCCCTACAGAAAAACACAAACTTCAATTGAGCCTCTTTCAAATCAAAGTAATAGATTTATTTTCTGAGCAATAGTATTATAATTATACGAGCATTTCAAAAAACCGTGACCGGACAGATTTTGTGTGAAAAATGAGAAGTTTACAGAGAGTCGCCCATAAGGTCTATTGTGTAAAGAAATTCTGTAATTTTGTGTATATGAGCATCACGTATAAAATATCCTACATTGCTCAAGGATCTTTTGAGCTAATTTCAGGTCTCTATCTAAAGTAATTTTTGCGATTGTAGAAGAAAGATTCTTTCACAACTACAGTCATGTCTTTTATTACTAGTCGTACAATGAAATTATACGACTATTGTGACAATACTTGTTTCTTGTTTAGAATAAAACCAACCTTATTTCTTTGGATATGCAATAAGAGAAGTGCCCGCACTAATGATTCCAAGTTGTTAGTCAGTAAATTGGCCAAATTTCAAAACTATACTCTAACTTTTGGAAATACTAGTCAAAGATTAAATTCAACAAATTTTAATAAAAATTTTCCTAATTTTTTTGCTATGTATTTATATCTCTAGAAAAATATTTTGTAGAGTTTCTAATATCATAACATTTTGTGGTTAAAAAAGGAAACCACTTGAATACACGACACTACTTGTTCTACATAATTTATTAAAATTCAGTTTTAAATAATTCTATTAATCAGTACTCATGCTCTCAATTTTTCAGACAACAAACTGAGTGGCATTATAATGTAACTTTTAGGACTGGGTTTTGATGGGAACTAGAAAGTAAGAGGATTGCAGAAAAAGTTGGTTACATATAAGGGAAATGTTCCATTAAAAAGCTTTTCTGTTGCCTAAAAAACATTAATCATTTAGCCTTGGAAACTGCGGACAAACAAGTTTCATTTTATGAATAATATTTTTATTTCAAAAAAAAACCTCTTAACAGTCACCAGTGTTTTCTTCTATTTTGTGATGCAATTTTTCTTTATACTGTTCTAATGTTTTTCTGTACTTGTAATAAATAGGAACCGGCATGGCATATGCATTTGTTGATTATGAAGATAAAAGAGATGCTGAGGTAAGAAGCAAACTTATTAAATGATTTTTGATTTTTATCTTGTAGTTAAAATTAAATTTATGTATTAATATAAAATTAATATTTATGGTCCTGCATGTAAGTATATTTATCTTTCAACATTAAATGTTCTTATTCCATAAAGTTCTTTATATAATTACTGTAGTTTAGTGAAATAAATATTGGTTAAATTAGATTTATTTTTGCTTCTGTATTTATTTCAAAGTTACTCATCTTAATTGTTTTGACACGGTTCAAATTAGAGGAATGATTGGAGCTGGCTGACTTCTACTGCTAGAGTGGACAGAATGACATGACTGAACAGTTGACGTCTAAGCTAAGCAGTCAGATCACTACTGAATTTTGGTTTTTCTGCTACTGAACCTAGGGAGTAGACATCGAAAAAGACTAGAATGTTTGTCCCGACTTAGAACCGACTCTGTGCCGTACAAGACGTGCTGACCATGTGTATGTGCAGAGTAATTTTTTTCATGAATTTTGGGCGCTTTCATTTTTGGGCATGACCTTTCTAATGTCATGGACTCCAGGTAATATCAACTCTTTAGGATAAACCTGGTAACATAGTTTTCTTTTACTGACAGCAGTCTAAAAATATAGGGTTCTATCTAATAAAATCGGTATTTTATCGAAATGTTTTAAATGCCAGTAAAATAGATGTTTTATCCAAATTAAAACTATAAAGCATATTTAGTATTTGGATGTTTTATGTTATGAAGTAATGCTTAACTTCATTTTTTAACGTTTAACAAACTTTATTTTTTCCCTCAATTCTTTCTAGTTCAATCTTTGTATATAATATATTTATTCCTACTTTTTTAACAATCAGGACTAAGAATGTGCATTATTTTTTCAAAGATTTATAATAACATCTTTTTTAATTTTCTAAATTAAACAACATACTGTGTATTACAATAATTTTAAGTTGAGATTCAATTATTTTGCATGAAACATCTTTAAAGAGTATTAGATCTTTTATGAATTTAAAGAATGTTATACTGTGGAGCCTAGAAGAGCTTGAAATGTACCTAGCACCTAGCCTAGGAGATAAGTGAAATGTACGATGAAACCTAGTAGTTGAATGAAATGTACTTTGAAACTAGAAGATGAGTGAAATGTACTTTGAAACCTAGAAGATGAATGAAATGTACTTTGAAACTAGAAGATGAGTGAAATGTACTTTGAAACCTAAAAGATGAGTGAGCTGTGTATGGAATCTAAGAAGATGAGTGAAATGTGCTTTGAGGCCTAGAAGATGAGTGAAATGTGTTTTGAAACTGAGATGATGAAAGAGCCTTTTTCTGAAATTTTTAGATGAATTGGATGACTAGCATGATGATGAAATTGAGAATATAGTTACAGAACAACAGACAGATGCCTTCTATCATGAATTCTCAAAAGCAGAGTTTGAAGGAATGATTATAGAAGCTTTTTGGCTGAGTGTTATAAATCAATCTTTTATAACCTGGTTCCATAGACATTCATTAACAGCAACTTAAAAAAAAAATGCTGATGCACTTGCTCTGTTTTGCTGAAGCTTCTTGCAGTTTTTATCTTAAGCTTATTTCTTAAAATAACTTGTTTAAAATTTGAAATGAAAAAAGAAATATTGTATAATATATGCTTTTACAAAATAAATTCTTTTGTTTTAATTATGCTTAGTGCCTATTTCTAACTTAGGATGCTATAAAATATGAAAATGGACGTGATCTTCGTGGCCAAACTATAGTGGTGGAATGGGCACGAGGCCCTTCAAGTCGTCCTCCAATGCGTAGCCGGGTAAGATGATTTTTTATGAATCTTTTCCCTGTGGCAGAATATTTTCCAGCTTTCTGCGACAAATTTTCTAGAACCACAAAAATCTTTCTGCACACTGTCTCCCTGATTCTGCGACAATGTCGCAGTGTCGGCAGTTTTCTGCCACTGGGAATTTTTTAATGTACTGTCCAGTGGCGTACATAGCGCCCCCGCAACCCCCGCGGCGCGGGGGGGCGCAAGAGGTTTGAGGGCGCCCGATCCAGAAAAATAATACTAAAGGTTACACGGGGAAAATATTTTTTACATTTTAATAGGGGGTGGGGGGCGCACTTACAAATCTTGCTGGGGGGCGCACCTTAGTCTATGTACGCTACTGGTACTGTCATTAATTTAATGCTTGTTCCTTAGCAGCAGCTAAGATGTTACTTCGATAAGGGTGTGGCATTAGTTCAGGCTTTTCCTCAGAGCTTCCCCGAGAATTAAAAAAGGGCACTTTTTTCAAGTTTAGTGCATTTTTTTCAACTAAAAGGCATTGAGTTGTCTCAAAGCAATCGTGAGATATCTTACTGTTAATTTTTTGCATTACATCTTTTACTGTCTCTTCATTCGAAAGGTTCTCTTGTCTCTGGCTAATTAAGTGCAGTTAAAATTTTTCAACCTTTACTAAGTAAAATCGAAGATTTATCAATGCTCATTTTGTGCCTCCCTCCCCCTCAAATATTTAGAACTGAAGTATGAAAAAAATTACACTTGCATATGCATGACTAATTTCAACCATTAATGAGTTTAAATGAAACAAAATTTATAGTCTGCTTTTTCCCGAGTTGTGCATTTTTAAATGCATTAATATTAAAGAACACTTTAGTTAACAATGAGAAAAAATTGCTCAACAACTGCACATAATATAGTTTTAACTCAAATCTCACCTTCAAAATTGTTTCATCTTGTATTGTTCAGCTTCAGCATAAGTGATTACAAAATTAAACTTAGGATATCTTAAATAAAATCATGTCAATTCTTCTGGAAATTTGATAACCTCTGAGGTAAAACATCGAAAATGCGAAAAATCCAATTCCTGTAGTGGATGCAAAGTGATGGCATCAAAATGGCATATAAACGAGTTAATTTTGGTGAAATATTTTTACAACTGCATTTTAAAGGTCTATGATAAACATATTATTTCTGTGTTAATACAATCAATGCAAAAATTAAATGAACAGACCATTCAGTGCTTAACATTTACGGGTGATTCTCCAAAATCCGAACAATATGATGTCCCCGTAGGACAGCACAGAAATTATTTGACCTAGAAAGTTTTTTTATTTTTTTAATTGTTAGAAATACTTATTCTGATGTTATTCAATTCATATTAAAGCAAGTTTTCATTTATTTTTTTCTACAAAAATTTTTGAATAGCCAAAAAGTCACCTTTTTTGCGTGTCCCACCCTGTTTCTAAAATGTAAATAAATTATTTTAAAATTTTACGTGAACATTGCACAAATTTCACTTGTAGTGTTGAATTATGTATAGTTATGAGTGTAATATAGTGTTGTTTTACCTTATTTAAATGATTATATAATCAGGTACATCATTTTGAAGTTTGTCCCCAGATTGCATGTCCCTCTCCTGGCCTACAAATTGGTTCAATTATTAAAGGCAAAAAGAAGGAATTTTGAATCTGCAGTACTATAACACTGTTTATTCTCATCACTTCTTTGGACTCATAGAGTATTTTGTCTATAGAATGTGTCTGCTGTTCGTATTATTATTCCTTAGTTCAAAATGAGGTATGTAACATTTTCGATGTCCCTCTCCTGGCCAACATTTCTGTTCTAAATAAAATAAAAAGAATAATTCTGCCTGCAGTGTGTAATTGAGTTAAGAGGATAAAAGAGAAAAATACCATTATTTACTTTCTATATAATTCCGGGTAGAAATATCAGCCTTTTTTGATTAAAATGTCCCTCTCCTGGCGCAAAAACAAAAAAAAATGCCACTCTAACATTACTTTTAAAGCACTGGTAATCGGGCATACTTAAAGTGAGTTCCCTCTATTTTTATCTTAATAAGCTCCTAACAAAGAGTAAGTATGATTTTTTTTAGATTTTTTTAAGCATTTTTATTTTTATAGAGTTTGTGAGTTGAAAATGCGAAGTTTTTGGAGAATCACCCTTACACTCATAAAAGAACAGTTAATTATGCCTTAAAAAATTATAAAACAATGATCTGCACAAAAAATAAAGCGAATTTTCATTTATTTGCCTCCTAATAGAGTAATTAGCTTGAAAAATAAGTAAAATTTGATTTTCATATCGGATGCAGAGATTGCATTTTTCAAAATGAAAGCATCAGAAGTATAAAAACAGCTAAAGGTATTTTTTGCGAGGGAAATATTTCACCATTAACTAGTGAGTGTCAACTGTCATACTTTTGTATCTACCTCTTAAGTAAAGAGGTTCAGTAAAAAAACTTCCTTAATTTTAGAACTTTAACAAAACACCAGCTAGAGCTTGTATTTTGCTAAGACTACTACTAGCTTAAGACAAGTTAGTCCTTAGCAGAAAAAACTTGATGGATAAGCTGTAGAAGAAACTGCTTGGCACCAATCAACTTTTTTGGCAATATCGAAATCATTATTCAGGCAGCATTTAAATATGCTTTATTGCGCCTTGTATGTGATGCCACCCTTCATTCAAAACTCTGATGTAAGGTACTTATAATATTGTATTATTATTATTTTTATGATTAAATATAAATGAATAATAATTAAGATTTTAAAAAAAAATTCTGATTATGATATAGGATTTTTATAATTTTGTAAAGTTGCTGAAAAGGACTTTCCTCAGTGAAAATTTTTTCAATTAGCCTTTGCGTGCCATTCTTAATACCCTACCGTGCCATAAGTTGGTCATCCCTGCTGTAATTTTTTATTCTTGCTCTTTTTTTTTTTTTGCATTTCTTATGCTTTTATAATCTAAAATTTTTTTTATAGACAAGTGCAGAGTGTTATCGGTGCCATCGGCATGGTCATTGGGCCAGAGATTGTCCAGAACTGGAGAGAGATCGGTACAAAGCTCGACGTTATTCTCGTTCACGTTCTCGCTCCAGGAGGAATAGGTGAGTTGCAAGTTTCTCGTATCTTAAATGATTCATTTATATCTGGGTATTTTGTCATTTATTTAAAAAAACCCATTCGTAATACTGATCTAGCGAAGCTGGAGCGTCCAGCCCAGGGGTGATTCTGATCCGAAATTTCCGAAAATTTTAAAGAATCAGTTCCGAAAATTAAAAAAAAGAAACTTCATCCGAAAATTGAAAGGAAAAAAAAAAACCTGAATTTGATGTTCACTGGAAATAATCTTTCCTTCTTCCTAACTTTTTTTTTTTTTGCTATTTAGCCAAAGAAACCCTATTTTCTGATGATGCCTTTTACTTCAAGGTCAAAAAAGCCTTTGTCAGAACATGAAACCATGGGGAGGTGGGGAGATAAGAAGGAAACTGATAAGAGATTCCACCCCTGTTTTTTCCCCATTGCTTTGGGAATCTCACTGAATGTTGTTGCAAGAACAAAAAAGAAAAGAAAAAAGAACAAACTGTCAAGTAAACAGTGCAGTTGTTTAGGGATTCTTCTTTTTGAAACTTTTAAACAGATGCTTCTGAATGGCTTTGATAGAGTTAGGGTTGGAGAGGGGGGAAGAGGGCGTTCAAAAAGTGGGTAGGATGTGGAGTTTTTTCCAAAGAAAGAAATTCTGAGAATAGTGATGAAAGGAGGGGTAGGGGTGAGGGTAGATTGTTTCACTACCACCTAGATCGAGGTCAGAATTCTTTTCCATTTCAGTTCAGAATTGAGAACACTTTAGGTTGGGTGCAAGTGAATACTTAAGTGGATCATTTGATTACTTGTTTTTCTTCTTGATTTTTGGAAGGATTTAATTGCACTTATGTTTATTATTTGATTGAATGATGAAGTTTTTGAATAAAGACGATTTGAAAACTTTGAATGAATTAGAAAAAGATGTGAAAATAAATTTAGCTTACATTGGTACAGCAAACTTGATAAAAATGAGCATGTAATTGAACGATGGTGTAGGAAAATTGATGTACCTGGGGAATGTTATTGTGTTTGGTGTCAAAAGATCATCAAATATCAAAGTGGAGGTCTGAAATGCATAATCAGCCATTCAGAATCAGCCCAGCATATCCAAGCTGAAAAGGCTGTTAGAGACAATGTCTCATTATTTTCCTATGGCACAGAAAATTCAAGTGGTGATGAATCAAATAGAATAGTAGATTTAAACAGCCGAAAAGTAAGAGTGGAAGCTACAATTTGTGCATTTTTGGCCGAGAATTCACTTCCTTTTACTACGGGGTCAAAATTATTGGAGCTTGCAAAAGCTTTAGCGAAAGACCCGAAAGCAGTGGCGTATTTACGTATGGGCTTAATGGGCTATAGCCCAGGGTGGCACGATTGGAGGGGCGGCACGTTTTCCATGTAAAGTGAAGACCTTTTTTTTTGACAGTAGGGCGGATCGGCCGCGAGAATAATATCAATTAATTGAATTAAATACTGTTCTTTATTTAAAAACACTGGAATGCTGGTGGAATTTTTCATACACAAGCATTGAACCGCAGGGGAAAAAAAGAAAAGTAGATAAGACAGAAATAAGACTAGAAAGATGAGAAAAAAAGACTGCGAGACAGTAAAAATTGTTCGTTAAAACCGGGTCTTGCTCGTTAAAAACGAATTCTGTTCCATAAAGTTTAACATTGACCCGACAAAATATTCTCGTTTCCCTCGTTACATCCGAGCTCGTTATAAACGAGTTCGACTGTACTCATTACACATTTTTAAAATTATTTTATCGTTTATTTATTTATTGATTTTGTTTCATTTTTTCTAAAATATTTAAATGAAGCCATGATCCATTTCAATAAAATTTTGTACACCAGTCGAGATCAGACTGTACAAGAAAAAAAAAAGCAAATTTTATGAAAAAAAAATTTTAAAACTATTTTTGAAACAAAGATGTGAAGATTATTCGTTTCAAAAACTTTTAAATTTCGAATGAAAGTTCTTAATGTAATTAAGTACTAAAAATGTTGATTTATAATAATGTAAGAGCAGATTTGTAGTAGTAAAAGTTGAGATTCGCAAAAGACGAATTTTTACCCATTGGCTGGTTGTTAACAACCGACCAATTTTATGTTTAACTATCTGTGTGGCCGGGCTTTGCACGGTTTACCTTGAAAATACAGTTTCTGTCAAGTAAATAAAAAAGTTTTTTTTTACAACTCTAAAATTCAACACCTCAAGGGGGGGGGGGACGGCCAGTTTCAAAAGCCCAGGGCGGTCTTACGTACAAATACGCCTCTGCCCGAAAGCTTTGCAGAGTACCCACATGCATCGCACGACTGTGGCATATAAAATGAAGTTAGGTTTGGCGAAAACAATGAAGGAAAAGTTAATTAAGTCTTTAAGGAATAATTCGTTTTCGCTAAATATAGATGAAAGCACAAGCAGAGCTCATAAGAGCATATTAACTGCATTGGTGCAATATTTTTCTACAGAAAGAAAAAAGGTTGTTGTTGAACATTTAGCATCACTGGAACTTTCTATCTGCACTTCTAAAAGTGTTTTTGAAAAAATTGTTATTCTGATTGAAGGTAATGGTATTCCATGGGAAAATCTTGTCAGTGTCCTCCTTGATTCCTGCAATACAATGCGAGGAGTAAAAGCGGGTGTTGAAACAATGATAAGGAAATCAAAAGCTTCACATCTTTTATTAATTGGTGGAGATACTTGCCACACTGTAAACAACAGTGCAAAACGATTTGCAAAAGAATTTAATAACAATATTGAAAGTTTGTGTGACATACTTCACTTTGATTTACAAAGCGTTCATCAGCGAACATTATTTTTCTCAGTGTGTGAAATATTGAAAATAAAACAATTAGTCCCTATCTCTAGGCCAGATCATCGTTGGATTTACGTTCTTCCAGCGATCGAACGGATTCTTTTATTGTGGGATGCATTATTAGTGCATTATATTTCATGGGCTAAAGATTCTGAGAAAGAGCTTTATATAGATCAACTGCAGGATATTTATAGAAGGCGTAACCTAAACAGATGTTCTGTTAAGAAGTTAGAGAAGATCCAAGCAATTTTGAAATCAAAATGTCTGACAGCTGCTGGTAAAGAGAGGAAGCGTAATATAATTGGCAAATTGTTTATCCACCAAAAGCAAACTTTGTTGGAAGCAAATGCTTACAAAGACATATTTCCTACATTTGCAAACTATATCAAGCTTTTTCAAACCAAAAAGCCTTTGATTCATGAATTACATGTTGAAATGCTGATGCTAATTAAAAAATTCATGTCTTTTTTTCTTAGCCATAACTTAATATCTGAAATTAAATCTTTTAAGGATTTAAAAAAAATTGATATTAATGACGAAAATAACCATTTGCCGAACAATCTGATTTTAGGAGCTGGTGCAAAGAAGTTAATAGTGGAATTCAAAGCTAATGACCACGAAGTAAGCTCTTTCAGGAAATCATTAAAACAGGCTTACATCAAATCCACTAAATACATGGTTGAAAAATTGCCATATGACAACTCAGCATTAATCTCACTTACATCCTTAAACCCTGAACTTAGAGGTAAAACGGAAACTTTTATTGGATTTCTCAAACTGGCAGATCTAATGTCATCTATTTTAACCTCTGATGAAAAAATGAAGTTGGATGAAGAAATAAGATCATACCAGATTGATGAAAAAATAACTGCAAATATGGCCTACGATTTTTCAGTTAGTGATAGCATGGAAGAAATCAAAATTCCTAAAAGAATTGATGAGTATTGGGCAGAAGTATTTGAAATTTTATCAGTTCATGGAACCAAAAAATACAAAATTTTTGAGAAACTAGTAAAGGCTGCCTTGTCATGCTTTCATGGGCCTCTTGTTGAAGGAGCATTCAGTTTAATGGAAAACACAATTACTGATCACCGCACAAGCTTAGACATTGAGGGTTTAGATAGTTACCAAACCATAAAATATCATCTTGCTGCTAATAATAAAACGGCTCTGGAAACCTTTTGTTCTACTGAATGTCCTGAAGCCCATCCTGTTGAAAAGTCTCTTATAACCAACATGATTAACAGTAAAACAGAGTATCTGCAGTTTTTAAAAAGGAAAAGAGAGGAAATAAAGGATGAGGAAGATTCATTATTAAGTAATGCATCTCAAAAAAGGTCTATTTCCGAATTAAATCCATCTGCAAACAATGAAAATGCAACACTAAGCATCAGTACATCTAATAATTTTAAAATACCTAAACTAAGTCATTCAGGAAGAGCTGAAATCATCAAAGAAAGTGCACCATCAGTAGTGTCTCATAGGAGTACTGAAAGCAAATCTAATTTGGAAACAACATCATATAAAAAATTCAAACTGGGAGATCAACCACCAAAAAAGCAAGCAAGTCTTACTAGTTTTTTCAAAAGAAAGTGATTTTTATTGACGAATTTTTGTCATCTGTTATGTTATAAGGGAAACTGAAATTGTACTCTATATATTTTTATTTAATTTAAGGAAGTGATATTAATAAGTGTAATTGAATTTATAGTGTAGCAAGTAATTCTGAAGAAATGAGTTGAACTTATCTGTACAGTAGCAATTTAGTCTTTTTGTAAATAGGAATTGGAACAAATGAATTTAAAAATTTAAAACTACTCAAGAAAGTATTGAATGGGATTAAAAAAGGACAATTGTGTTTATGCGTTTGAAATATTTGATAAGCGCTAATAAAGATCAGATGTTGTCTGGAAAGTTGTAAGGTATTTATGTCCTTTATGGTCTTATTCCACTGCATAACCAGTTTCAGAAACATACGTTGTCTGTTCAGTATGTGATATTTTAAAATGTATGTTTTTTTTTTATTTGTCTTTTTTTTCATGTGAACTATTTCAGTGCATTTCTGTCGACCCTCAAACGAAAAAAATATTTTGTGCTTCAAAAAATTAAAACAATTCTGGTCAAGACAGACTTTTGACACATACTTTTATTTTTGTGCTACCTACACTTTTTTATTAGCATTACAACTAAAACACCCCCCCCCCTTTTTTTTTTCTAGACTGTACTACAAAAATATGTAATCTTTTTTTTGGGGGGGGGGGTGATACTCTTTCAGAAAATTTTGTTTAAAGTTCAGAAAATTTTTTTTCACTGAGACTCACCCCTGGTCCAGCCAGCAAGGCTGAATATCCAAAGATAAGAAAATATTGAAAATACGACTAAGGACTATTACCCCGACAGAACAAGTCGGGAGTTTTCACCCCTCTATATCTGCTAGACTAGAAGTTTTTTGCTCATCAAGCAACCACCTCACTTTACAAAGCTTCCCGCCTTATAAGATTGAAAACAGTTTAAAAGAACTATCCGAACTGGTGAGGAGTTGATAGTAGGGATGGATTTTTGCGGAAATAGGTGTAATGAAAGAATAAAACAGTGAAGACGGTAGTTTGGCACAAACTTGCCGGGCAAACTAGATATCATAACTTTTTAAGGCTGAAGGTGTTGGAATTTAGTGTGTACGAAGGTGATCTTTTTCACAGTAAAGAGTTTAAGGTTTTCTTGGCTAGGATTTTTTTTACTACAGGTTGTTTTGGGGTAAATATTAACAGGGTTGCCACGCCACCGGGAAACCTGAAAAAACCGGGAAAACACAGGGAATTTTAAAATCGGCTTAAAAACCGGGAAAATGCAGGGAATTTTATTTCGGAAGCTAGCAATCGTCAAACGAATGGAAGATCACAAACCGATCAATCACCGCAAAGCAAGTTGCTTTCGCGAATCTCAATTAAGAGCTCATCCCTATTCTACCCACTCCCTCTTTCCATCTGCATGGAACTGTCCGTTTCCCGCTCCTGAAATCTTGCTGCTGTTTCCCCCCATGGATCAACAGAACAGAGCATGCGCGAATAGGAAGCGTGGAGTAAGGACTGGGCGGGGCGACTGCTTAGGATGGGATGCGCATGCACAGAATTTTTCGGTCGCGTTAGCGTCGAGAAGAAGAACTGTGAGCATGGAGATAAAAGATGAAGATTAATTTTCAACAGAGTGGCAACACTAGACTTTGTTGCGATGCAGCAGTAGTCGTCGCACGTGTGTGTGTTTTGTTTAAGTTCATTTTTATAATTGACAAACAAAAAATGACAAGTTCTAAATCCGTTTTTAATGCTGATTGGATGGATAAAACCATCAATCCTGACTTCGCTCGATGGGTGAAAGACGTTCCGGACAATCCATTTGCTGCCTATTGCTCACTTTGCACTAAAGTTTTCAACCTTAGCAATATGGGGAAGCAAGCCCTTACGAGCCATTCAAAAAATAAAAAACACCAGAAAATCAGTGGAGCATCCACAACATCGTCAACTATGTTGGATTTCATTCCGAAAAAGAAAACGACAGAAGAAGACTCATCTCAGACAATTCGTCCATCTACATCAACTTCTGCGTGTGGAAGCGCATCCATTACGAACTTTATGCTTCAAGAGCAGTCTTTCAAAGCTGAAGTTTTGTGGGCGTTGAAACTTGTATCGTCGCATTCTTCTTTCAATGCATTCGACGATGTAGCAGGAATCTTTTCAGAGATGTTCCCAGATAGTAGCATAGCACAGAAGTGCACCCTAGGCCGAACCAAGATGTCCTATGTTATTTGCTTTGGTTTAGCTCCATTTTTTCAACAAGCATTGCACCAATCATTGCAAAACAAAATGTATGTTGTTTGTTTTGATGAAGCATTGAACAAAATTTCACAAAAATGTCAAATGGATTTGATCCTTAGATACTGGTGTGACTCAACAAATCAAGTCTCCTCAAGATACTGGACTTCCGTGTTTTTACGCCGAACAACAGCTGTAGATCTATTTGACAGTTTTCAAGAAGTTATAACTACTTTAGACATCAAATTGCTGTTACAAGTTGGCCTGGATGGCCCACATGTTAACCTTAAATTTTTGAAACATTTAAAGGAACAACTTTTGTCTGAAAATGACTGTGATGTTTTAGATCTTGGGACTTGTGGGTTGCATGTAATCCATGGAGCATTGCAACATGGACAAAAATCTACAGGTTGGAAAGTTGATGTTACTTTAAGGGCATTATATGGGCTTTTTAAGGATAGTCCTGCCAGAAGAGCAAATTACGTGGACATAACTGGTTCAACCCAGTTTCCATTAAAATTTTGCGCTGTTCGTTGGGTAGAAAACATCAGTGTTTGTGAACGTGCTCTGAAAGTTTTTGAAAATGTAAAGAAATATGTGGAAGCAAGTAAAAAAACTTTTCCAGGATCTGTTACATGTGATAACATTGTCTCTTCATGTCAAGACAGATTGGTTCAAGCCAAAATTAGTTTTTTTTGTTTTATCGCTAATATTCTTCAGCCATTCTTAAAAAAATTTCAGACACCTGAACCAATGGTGCCGTTCCTCTATGAAGAAATTTTCATATTGATAAAGCAGTTGATGAAAATCATTGTTAAACCTACTGTTATTGAGGAGTCAAAATCATTAGATATTCTACTTTCAGTAGACCTTGATGACCCAAATAACTTGCTATTAAGGAAGAATACCGACATAGGAATTGTGACTAGAAGCTACCTAAATAGTAGTGGAGCTACTGAAGCTCAAAAAAAAAGATTTTATGGCAGATTGCTTTCTGTTCGTAAAAAATATTACGAAGAAGATTTTTGAACGCATGCCAAGGAACTTTGCTATTTTGAAAGCTACCTCATGTTTAAATCCAAAATTGTTGAGAAGTAATGTAGTATTATGTGAAAAGAGAATGGTAAGTTTGCTTTAAGTTTTATTCTCAACGGCAAAAATTTCGTCTACATGCGCGGAACGTGCTAAAATTCAATTTGAAGTGTTCTTGGAGAAGTTAAAGACAGATTACAAAGAAAATCTCCAGGCCTTTGATAGAAGAACGCGTTTGGATGATTTTTTCTACAGTATTCTAAAGTCTGAAGAATTTCAAGACCTCTGGGAAGTTGTAAAAATTGTGCTCACTTTGTCTCATGGCAATGCTTCTGTTGAGAGTGGTTTCAGTGTCAATAAGGACATACTTGTTGAAAACCTTAAAGAAGATTCGTTGATTGGTCTAAGGACTGTTTATGATGCCATACACTCTTATGGAGGAGTGTTGAATGTACCTCTATCAAAAGAATTGCTCCAATTTACAAAATTAGCACGGACAAGATACCATGATGCTTTAGAGAAGCAAAAGAATCTGACTGAAAAAGAAAAAGAAAGATTATCAGGCAAACGTAAAGCAGCCGCACAAATTAAACTATTGGAGCAGAAAAAAATGAAACTTTTAACTGCAAAGTCAGCCGAAGTTGCTAAAATTGATGCAGAGATCTTTGAACTAAGCAAAACATAAGAATGTTAAATTTACTGAAAATTTTCATTTGTGCTTAAAATGTTAAAATGTTTACTATGAGGTAAGTTCGCATTTTTTTAAAATGTAAATATTGTTTTATAGTTGTTAAGAATTCTTGCATGCTATATTAATATATATAAATATATAAGTAGTGAAGGGGTCAAAATTAATGAAAATTTCAACAGAAAAAATATATATATTTGGGATGAAATCTTGCGAATTAAAGAAGTATTGTTCGTGCATTTCAAATACTGCATATCCATACAGGGAAAACACAGGGAATTTTTTTTTCCAGAATTGAGTGGCAACCCTGATTAGCATAGCAGTTAGCTTACCCTTAACAAATAGGCATATAGCTATAGATGGTGACAAAAATCTCACAGGAAAATTTAAAAAAATTTTGTTATTACGTGTGCCGCAACAAGGGTAAAAAATGAAATGAAACGGCTAAATTCCTGTATTTTGGAATAAGTTTATTTGTTTCATTTTAAATCAAATGTTTAGTAATATAATAACTAAATTAAGAACTAGATTTCTTTAGTTGTATAATGCATAACATTATTACGGCATACTAGGTGACTACTGCCAGGGGCGGATACAAGGGAGGGGCGATCGCCCCTCCCTTGAGGGACTCTTCTCCAGCAGTTTTTCGACTTTGAAGTTCAAAAAAGGCAATTTTAGATGATCTTCGATGACACTATGAGAAGTGGTTGGGCTTTATCTGGAATTTGTTCGAAATTGAAGACCGAAACATTTGTAATAAACATGTGTTAACCAGGATTTGTGGTAAAAAAAGGGGGCAAGTAGAAAAAAAAAGCCAATTGCCCCTCCCTTGGAACATTTCTGGATCCGCCCTTGACTACTGCCAATGCAAGCTGTCTCTGACACTGTCCCTCGGAGTTCTAAGTCATGGCTGCCACACTTCCGTCTGGGGGACGGAATTCCGTCTTTTGGCAAATTTCATATCATTTGGGACTTTGTTTTGTGGAGAAAAAAAGGTTCAAAAGTATGTTATTCAAATTTTCAAAAAAAGGAAGAGAGAGAAGCAACTGTTTAATCCTTTTCCGGTTGCACCTTGAAGACTATTAATGAAATAAATAACTTTAATCATTCCTCATATTAATACAGGAAGTTGTATTGAAGCTATTTATTCTAGTGTATGTTGTAGCCAAGAATCTTTTACCTGAAATAATTTTTATTACCTAGAATCTTTTAATATGAACTTTGAAGTGTGTTTATATGAACTTTGAAGTGTGATGTTCTTTTCTTCAATAACAAATAAAGTAACTTTTTAGTTTTATGCCTTGACTATTGGAGTTTTCGTCTTAAAAATCTTTTCCCAAAAACTAACCTGAAAGTTTAGATTTACTTCATTTATCAATTTGGTTTTTACTATAAGTTAATTACAACATAAAAAGTAAGCAATATATTTGTGTGTGAAACATCTCACATATTACGTGCTAACATGTAACGAAATGACGCCACGTGATTTTCAGTCCTGATCATATTTTAGAGTGGCACCCGATGTTCTAAGCATTTCCATTCAGACTGCCTCCTTATCTAAACTGTTGAGTTACCTTGTTCGTACTTACTATATCAATACATTTAAATATATTTTGCTCATTTGAATTTGAAAAAAAAAGTCACATTTACACATGATTTTTGGCGTATAAGAAGGTTCACTGCATTTTATCTTCCTTCTTTTTGAAACTTTTTAATAATTGCGACCAAACATTCTCAATTTTTTCAAATAGCGAGGTCTTGACATACGTGAGTTGATTTTATCCCCGTAAGGTTAAAAATAACAATGGTAAAATGATAATCAGAAAAGAGACTGATTGCTACCCATTAGTAGTGCAACCGTAGTATCAGTGCTACAAAGACTAGTCCTTGCAATGTTTTAAATCATGAGTTTATGTTGAAGGGATTTTTTCTATTAAAAGCTAGTCTGAAGGCTAGTTAACACTTGTGTTTTTATGCTTGATAATACTGAAGCAAATGATGAGAAAAGTGCTTTTTATGAAAATATTGCTGAAATAAGCAAATGTTGAATAGATGCACAGGGGCCATCTGATGCTTGATTTTTAAAGTTTTCAAATATATTTGAATATTATGACTCTTGAGAGATATGCTTTTTAAAATGTTTTATATGTGTTGGATATTTTCTTAACATTGTTTGTTCTTTTGGCTTACTATCTAGTTTTTATCTTGTACTCCAGTAAATTTATCATAGATACTTCATAAAACTGCTTGAAGATAATGGAAAATTAAGCAGAATGTGTTAAATAAATGTCTAATCCTGTTGGACTGCACATTTCAATTAAACTTTGTTACTTCCAATGGTAACTTGGGAAAACAAATTGTTTCTCTTGAGTAATTTAAGAATCAAATGGAACTCTTGCTAAGAAATTTTCCAGTATGTCCTCTACATTTGAAATTTTGTTTTATTCGCCTAGGTACAGTTATAGTAGAAGCCGTAGCACTTCTAGAGGCCGTTGGGGGCGTCGGCGCCGAACTCCCAGCCAAGTTCGTTCTCCTAGTTACAATAGATCAAGACGTCCAAAGAAGAGAACACCAACTCCACCTAGTTCACGATCACGCTCCAGGTAACATTATACGTTAATCAGATTGATCCTAATCTTTAAAATAACAACACAGTTCAAGATTATGAACCGTACTCATTTTGTGTTCCCATTTATCAGACTCCGATAATACAGGTGAATGTCTTTCGCAGAAAGTTGTCAAAGTTTGCAACTAATTTACATGTGTCTGAAATAATTTCTCTGTGATCATTGTTTTTTGGTGAAGGACAGATGTTGGTTGTCAATTTTGATTGATCCCTAATTGATAATCCTGAAAAAAGAGTAAATATAATTGCAAAAGTGGATTGCATGGTGGTTTTGTATGCCTACATTTTTATCTTTTTGCTGTTGACACTGATATGAGACTCTGAAGAAGTAGTTTTTTTTTTAGAAGAGTAAAAAAAAATTGAAAAAAAAAAAAAAAAACTTTTTT
The DNA here is from genome assembly GCA_038373865.1 of Uloborus plumipes. Taxonomy (NCBI): domain Eukaryota; kingdom Metazoa; phylum Arthropoda; class Arachnida; order Araneae; family Uloboridae; genus Uloborus; species Uloborus plumipes. The sequence goes on along the minus strand of JAXGGA010014722.1, from coordinate 12,404 downwards.
AGTGTTTAACTTGGTTTCTTGCAAAGCAAGGATGTTCATTGTATGATACAGTTTTGCTGATGGACAAAATAAATCTAGATAATGATCATAATAATCTCTATGGCAGAATTTTTTTTCTGCTTTCTGCGACAAATTTTCTAGAACCAATTTCTTTCTGCAATATTAGAATATTCTTCAGTAATAACTATATATATTCCAGTCTTTAAGTTACACAAGCTGATTATATTTATAAAAATGTTAACATCAATACTACAGGTCAATTGCATTTAAAACCAACTCGCAGTTTGCGCAAAAATTATTTCTATTAATTTTTCCCTGTCCAACTAAAACTGTTCACTGATTTCTCATCCTCCTATGTGTATATTTCTACTCTATCTTGATACTTTGATGCAGCTGGCCTTTTACACTATTTCAAACATTAATTAAGTACTATTTTGTGCTAGATCCAAACATATTGTGTATAGCATTTCCTAGATACGTGAATATTTTCCCATTAAGTATTAGTTAAGCAATGATACAAGAACCTTTTTGTATTTGTCCTCTGCATGATACTTATGTGCTGATGCACATTGGATTTTGCTGATGGACTAGAGGAACTGTCAATACCCATTGGCTTCATGTATTATACCTGTTATAGCCAAGTATATTGTGTACATTTCTCTCCTTATTATCAAGTAAATTGTGTATTTTTTCTTTGTGTGATTTTTAAATGTTGAAGAAATATAATTTTTATTCTATAATTATGCTTTCTCTGAAGAAAAGGATATCGATCGCTAGTGGATATTATGTCAAGTCCATTTTATAATGCTGATATATTTGCTGTATGTATCAGTTTCGCTAATGGACTATATTAAATGCAATACACAATGATCAACATATTATTGTGCTAGATCCAAGCATATTGTGTACAGCATTTCCTAGATACGTGAATATTTTCCCACTAAATATTAGTTAAGCAATGATACAGAGACCATTTTGTATTTGTCCTCTGCATGATACTTATGTGCTGATGCACATTGGATTTTGCTGATGGACTAAAGGAATTAACAATACCCATTGGCTTCATGTATTATACCTGTTACAGCCAAGTCTATTGTGTACATTTCTCTCCTTATTATCAATTAAATTGTGTATTTTTTGTGATTTTTAAATGTTGAAGAAATATAATAATATGCTTTACATCTCAGTGAAGGAAAGGATATTAATCACTAGCGGATATTATGTCAAGTCCATTATATAATGCTGATATATTTGCTGTATGTATCAGTTTCGCTGATGGACTATATTAAATGCAATACACAATGATCTGCATATTTTGTTAGATCCAAGCATATTGTAAACAAGTTTTATTTCCAGTAAAAAAAAAGTTCATTGAATCATTTTAAAAAGCTAATCAATTCTAGGACCTTTTTTTAGTTTGTCCATTTCATGATACTTATGTGTACCTGCATATAGGTTTTTGCTAATGGACTAGAATAACTCTCAATACCCATTGGCTTCATGTATTATACCTGTCATAGCCAAGTATATTGTGAACAATGTTTTCTTTACATGTTTTAAAAGACTGAACAAGAGAACTTTATTATTCTCCAAAGCTTGACTGTAGGAAAGTGTCCATAGGTCTTGTAGATGTATTTATGTAGATCTTCATAGTATAGGTCAACACTCGCGGTCGCCAGTCGCCAAATGCGACCAATTTTCACAATTTGGCGATCATTATTTTCACTGAGGTCGCCAACATGGCTACCATTAAAAAATGCTTCACCCCTTTCCCAACCTTGACATGTGACCTTTTCCCAAATCCTCTTGTCCACTAAACATTCGGCAGTCCGATCGCGGGGGCGTAGAAGGAGGGTGGTATTATACTCTTATCCACTTAAAATTCGGCTGAAAATATATCACTTCTTTAATAGAAACACGTGCCTCGCCAAAAATAGCGCACCTGGTTTGAGATTTTAATCCTTTTGCATCTTGATAATGTTTTAATAATTTTTGAAGTTTTGAGGCGTTTTGTTATCTGTTAATGTAACTTGGCTCATTTTATACAGTAATTTTGTAATATATTTATTAATATAATTTTAATTGCTCATTTTAATATTAACCATTGAGACATAGCTTGGCTCATGCCACCAAAAAGCACGTGGCTCACCGAAATATGCGGGCGTGTTTGAGCTATCAATCTTTTTGCATCCTGATAATATTTATAGTATTTTGGAACTTTTGAGACTTATGTTATCTGCTACCACAACATGTCTCACTTTACTCATTAATTGAGGGATTTTTTTCTTTTTTTTTCATTATTTTTGTTGCTTGTTCATATCATACAATGTTAACCAAAAAAAAACGTGAGTTACCGCCCATATGCAGAAGTCACACGTGCCTCGCCGAAAGTTGCGTATCTTGTTTGGGATTTCAATCCTTTCACATCCTAAAAATATCTCAATTATTTAGGAATCTTTGAGGCATCTTATTATCTACTACCATAGCTTGGCTCGTTTTATGTATTACTTTTAATTTATTTACAGGGATGAAAATCTTCCGCGATGTTCCGCTTTTTGTATTTTTTCTTTCTTTCCGCGATCAAAAAATTAATTTTGCATCAAGTTTAGAAAAAAAAATAAATAAAAATACACTCATTACTAAAATGAAGTTTAAAATAAATTTATTTAAAGTGGTAGAGGTTGAAATTATTTCCAACTTTCAAAACAATGGAAATGTTTTTAGGATGCAGCAGGATTGAGATCTCAAGGATGACCTGCAATTATCGGCGAACTATGTACTCTATTTTGGCATGCTGCCAAAAACATCAGTTTGATTTGTAGGAGGTAGAAATTAAAAAAGTTTAGCTAAAATATTAGAGATCTTTGTCAAAAAATTGGGAAAATTATTTTGATCTTTAAAATTTATCAAAATAACTGAAGACTATACAATACTAATTAGAGAATTTGTTTCTTGAGATACACTTGTCTAATTCATCAAAAGTTGCACCCCTCCCCCTTTTTTTTCTACATTGTTGTGAATGACTTAAAAATAAATAGTGAATGAGCAATTAAGAGCTTTTAAAAATATTTACTTTCGATTTCAGGGCGCAAATTGAGAGAAAATCTTGCATGACTAATTTCGCAGAATATGGAGAAAAAAAATCTATCCGAATTTTAAGTCTCGCAATTTTTCCTCTTTTTTGACTTTGAACTGTTTTCAACCCTGTATTTACTAATTAACCTAATTTTAAATCGTTGTTCATACCATGTGGCCTGAACCTTAAAAGTAGTTCGACGCCCATGCCAACAAAGAAATATGTGATGCGACCAAAAATTGCGGCCTCGTTTGAAATTTCAATCTTTACATCCTGACAATATTTAAATTATTGTAGAAATTTTGAGGGATATTATTATCTGCTCCCATCTATACCTTGGCTCATTTTATTCTTTTGTTTAATAATCATTTTTTACTTAAGAATATTTTGCTGCTTGTTTATACTTTGTGATTAAAACCAAAAAAGAAAGAGAAAAGTGTTTTGACACCAAAGGTCGGGTTTTTACCGAATTTTGAATGTCTGCTCTAGCTATACATAATAAAAAAAATCAGATAAAATATTTTTGAAGTGTCTTACAACAGGGGTTGTCCCGAGTTTAAACCGTACTGTCCAAACTTAAATTTTATTGAAATGTTTTTTTTTTTTTTTTTTTTTTTTTTGTCTTGTGAACAAGTATCAAAAACAAATAACAAAAGAAATGTTTCATTTTTTTCTTCATAAGAGCAAGTTAGAACTTATTTATTGAATTTTGAACATTCAAATATGGGTATAATCAAACTTTATTCTTGATTTTTACCAAGTTACATTGAAAATTTTTTAATTTTAAGTTTGGCTACCATTTTCTGAAATTTGGCTACCATTTTATGGGGTGTTGGTAGCCATTGGCTACCAATTCAAAATTTGAGTGTTGAGGTATACTTCATAGACAGAGTAAATAGTAATTTTTTTAAATTGCGACTATATAACACATTCTTTAACCTTTTGGATCCGGGCTGTTCATATAGAAGTCTTTCTTTTGACCCAGGTAGTACGACAGTTTACCCACAGATTTCTATTCTATTGAAAAGGAAGGTATAAACTGTCGTACCAGATGTATGAAACCTTGAAAAAATCCCCGGCTCCTAAGGGTTCGAGTGAAAATTTCAACCCCGTCCTTTAAACTAGACGAGACCTATGGTACAACATGTGTACCGCCCGGTTCCTGAGGGTTAAGAGATCAGTTTTTAGACCTAGATAAATTTTACATTGTCTTGAACTGAAACAATTCCTTAAAATTTTCTTCAAAAAACTGCAGTATTTCGCCAGTTCTTTTTTAGTTGCCAACAGCAAAAATTTTAAATTATATATAAATACTGTACCATTATGCAACCAGCTTGTTTCTTTAGTTATTTTTCAGTGTTATTGATTGTGGGGTCCTCAACATTGTTGACCAAAAATTTGTCTCTTGCCAGAAAAGTGTGATAGTACAAATTCATTTGAAAAATATCAAATTATCTGCATGCTTTAAAAATTAACGGCGTTAGCATGTTCTTCTATATTGTTTGGGTCTGTCAAAAACTATCATGCAGCAATTCAAGGTTTAATTTTATTGTAATCTGTAATTATTTCGAAAGCGTGTTTCAACTTGTGACTTCCTTTTCTAAAAGTATGGCTGGTGTAGTTTTATTTACCTTCATTTGTAATTACAATTAAGGTGTCAAAAGCAGTAGAACAGAGTCGTGTAAGTTCCTCAGTGACTCCATGACAAGCCCTGCGGCAGAACTTTTTTCAGCTTTCTGCGACAGATTTTCTAGAACCAATTTTTTTCTGAAACATTAGAATATTCTTCAATAATATATACAACCCTCTTACAGTAATAAAGGTGTTTATATTTATTAAAATGTTACTTTAATACGTGTATATCCAGATTACTACGCACTACACATGGAGAAGTAAATTCTACGCAATTGTTGAATAATCATACGAATGACTAATTTTTTTTTTTTTTTTTCCCTTGTGGATTAAATGTCCTTTCATCGGTAGTCTTGAAGGATGCTTTTTTGAGTGGATTCCAGTATCATTTCTCACGGCATCCGTTTACAACGAATGCCAAATAAGCGCTGCTACTCATCCACTCCACCTCTTGTGAGCGCATGAATAACGTAGTCAGAGCGATTACATCACCGAAGCTGCTTCGCTCACGATAATAAGAACTGGGCACACAAAGATCTTCTTCATCCTGATTAGATAGTGAACTTGGGTGCTGTTCTTTGAATGAACTTAGCACTGAAACTTTGAATGCTTTATTAATTAAAAAGATAAGTATGATTCATAACAACGAATCATATTATTTGAAGGTATTTCCAAATGAACTAGCAGCTTAAGCAAAACGAGCAACCTCACATTTATATTAAAACAATCTTCATAGTTAAAATGTTTCACTTTTTGTTTTTCTTTATTTAATCCTATTGTATTACTAAATTAAATGAAGGAAGGAAAGTCTGAATTTGGATTAGAAAATTCTTTTGGAAATTAGTCCGCCAAGTTTTTCTGTGTGAATTTGCTGTCATTTGACAAATCTTCAGCTTGACTTGTTTAAAAGAAAACTCACTGCAGAACAGCATAATCAACATTACCTATTAATAATTTAAAAAATTAAATATCATTTTCCTGCAATTGTTTTATGTAAAGAACAGATTTAAGCATATCTGCCTATAATGGTCGGGGGGGGGGGGAATATATTGAACCGCGCTAGATTACGCTTAAGCCCTGGAAACTACACCTTTTCCCTTCTGACTACCCATAACTTCCTAATAAGGTTGGCAGCCCTGATGTAATATTTTGTCGTCCACTGCTCAAACACTCATGTGCTCTTGCATATTGGTTTTTGCTTATGGACTAAAGGAATTCTCCATACCCATTGGCTTCAAGCATTATCCCTGTCATTGCCAAGTATATTGCATACATTTTTTCTTCTTTTTTTTTTTTTTTAAGGTTTTGCTCTTTTAAACTATTTTCGTAGCTTTCCATTTTCTATTCAACTGGTGGCTCCAATTTTCGTTTTGATGCATTCGTTGTTAATTTTGATTTACTTATGAAACTTGGATGTCAAGAATGAGTGAAAATTTATGAAATAGAAATATCTACATTATGTGTTGCATGGATATAATATTTGAGTTTCATTTCGATTTCTCGCAATTTCAATTAACTTTGCACTAAGTTTGAAAAAATCCATGCCCTGCTACTATTTGAGTTCACTTAAAAGCTCTAAATCGGAATATATATTTTTTTAAATACCAAGTTTATTTCCTGACATCTCATTTCTGACTGAAAAAAATATCAATGGAAATGTAGATTGAATTTTATAGTGTTTAAAAGAAAGGAAGAAAACATGAAAATTGACTGTTGAATGCAAATTAAATTTTTGTATTGCATCGGAGGGAGATAGGTGAACATCTGATTTAAAGGTGGATTTATACTAGTATTTAGGGATGCTAATTTGTAGTTGATTCAAATAAAATAATCCTCCATGGCAAACATGGTTAGACTTTAGATCATACAAAAAAGCTGCAATATATATATTAACCTTTGTTTTGGTATGTTTTTTGGTGCAAAAGTGTCTTGAAATTTGATTTCTGTTTTTATGTAAGTATAGAATGGATGATAATTCTTTGCTGTTTCTTGTTTAGGTCTGGAAGCATTGAAAAATCTAAATCCAAATCTGATAAGAAATCAAGGCGAAGCTACAGTAAATCTGCCAGTCGTAGTCCCAGCAAGCCACGAAGCAGAAGTGTTAGCAAAACAAGAGATCGTAGTATGAGCCCTCGCAAACCAAGAGATCGTAGTATGAGCCCTCGCAAACCAAGAGATCGTAGTATGAGCCCTCGCAAACCAAGAGATCGTAGTATGAGCCCTCGCAAACCAAGAGATCGTAGTATGAGCCCTCGCAAACCAAGAGATCGCAGTATGAGCCCTCGCAAACCAAGAGATCGTAGTATGAGCCCTCGCAAGTCTCGAAGCTCAAGTCTTCGAAAAGATCAAAGTCCTCCTCCCAAAGAACAAAGTAGGAGTCCCAGTAAGGACCGCACTCCTGAGCATAGGGAATCTCTTAGTCGAAGTCGCAGTAAAGTTAGCCAATCCCGAAGTAGAAGTAGAAGCTTGGAGCAAAAAGAAAGGTCTAAAAGTCGAAGCTCTTCTCCTGGTGTAAGTTTTTTTTTTTTTTTGGTACTTGTAAATTTTGATTTGTCTGATTAAGTGTATCTAGGAGGTAAGCAGTTGCTTATCCCATTAGTTCATTGTCCTGTTTTAAGTTTTTAGCTGACAAGCAAACTTAGAACCATAATCATCGTATTAACCCTTTAATGACCTGTTAATTTTCTAGAAACGGTCCTAAGTATGCCCATTATTTTTCAGCCCCAGAAATTTTATGTAAATACATGGATGAACAGCATGAACATTTATTTTTTGTTTTTAGCTTGAAATTTTCAAAAATCAGTTTTTTAGGAAAAGCCAACATTCCGGGTTACCATGACGTAAAACTTTACAATGAACTTTTCTGATAGTGAATCCCCTACTTGTTTTAGAAATTAAAAAAAAAATGTTAAAATCAAAGCTGTTGTCAACACTAGTAAATGCTCCAGTAGTCGGCCACAGAATCATCTTAGCTGAAAAATAAGCAGAATCGCAATCTTGGATGACGGGCAAAGCATTCAAACTGAAATGACTCATTACTAATTCAAAAAAAGTACCCAAAACTAAACTGCCACTGGTTAATGATTGAGGATAGGTACATAAATGTGTGAGTGCGTCATATCTGATTTTGAATTAAAAATGTACTATTTATGAGGAGTTTTATGTCATTGTGGCCGACTATTGGAGACTGGCCGACTACTGGAGCACTTACCCTACGAATTTGACCATCTTTGGTAAACTTAGAGGAAAGGGTTTGGGCTTCTCTCTTGAAAAGTTTTTTTTATCCGACACCTGATATTAAAAGCACTATTTTAGACCATCTCCAGGTGTCTTAAGAATGGGGAAGAGAGGGTTGTGTGGTCTTGAAAGTTCAATTTTGTCTTTTGGGAAGTTAGAGGAAAGAGTAGAGATGGAAGATGCAATTGTTTCCTCAAAATTTTTTAAAAACTAAGTAAAAAATGTTTAGGCTCTCTTTGGAGACGTTGAAAGTTTCGTAAAGTAATAGATAAAGGGAAAAAAAAAATCCGTGTGTGTGTGGGGGGGGGGGGGTATGACATTGTTAGTGCTATTCAATAAGTCAAACTGACTATGTAGCTTCATATTTTCTTAACAATTTAGCAGTCTCAAATGCCTTCCTTGTTATTGTTGCTCATTTTTGTACATAAATATAGTACCTGAAGTAGTTTATACAGCCAGACAGATCCAAGTATCAAGGAAAAACAGAATTTAAGCTTCAAGGCATGAGAAACGAAAAAATAGAAATCAGGGAAAATTTTAGTTATTCAGGGAATAGTCAGGGAAATAGATTTTGTTCTTCCTGTGGCCACCCTGCATGACTTAAGGTTAGTTTTCCAGCAATCAAAGAAAAGTTAAAGAATATTTTAAGCATTAAAATAGAATTTTATTAAATATCCTGGTGCTGCTATCTAATGTAAAATCATTAAAATGAGAAGTGAAATATTTTTGGGCAAAAGAAATGAATTTGTTTTATTTATATTGGTGCGTTACTACATTGACGCTCCAGTCCAGAAACATCACGGGAGCAAGAAATAGAGAGTGGAAACTCAGTCCGTGATTTTGACGGCAGTGAGCGGAAGGGGGTTAGGAACACGATTATAAAACATGGTTGCTGGAACTTATTGATAGATTTCCATTAGAGTGTCGATAAATTTAATCAGAAATACTCTAAAATGTGTAGTTAATTTTGTTGGTAATATCTTCATTGATCTTAAATGGACGTTCCAAATTCATGAAGTAAAAAAACGGGAGATCGGGTCAAAGATTAAGAAGGAAAAATTTAGCAACAATATTTGAGGAGAGAAATGGTTTCATTGCGCATTTCTAGTTCAAAACAAACTAATGTAAAATGTAATAAACTGAGAGATCCAAAAAAATAAATTGTAAAATATGTATCCTTCATAAACATTTGCTATAGAAAACCCTAGTACAATTATAAACTCATTATTAGTAAAGCATTTGATAGACTACCGTTTTTTGGTACCTCCACTAAAATATTTTAGAAATGGTATTTTTACAAAAGTAAAATATTAAAATTAGCACCACCACTAACTTTTGCAATTTGCACTTTCACAAAAACTACTCAAAACCCAATAAGAAAAACCAAAATTTGCTCTGAAAAATACAATATTAAATTGATTTACATGAACATCTTGTGGAGAAAGGATTTTTTAGTTCTTTTTAGCTATTTTTCCCAAACTAAATACAAAATTTTGTTCCAGTCTTTTAGCATCTGATTTTAGGATGTCATTTTAATATTATAAGCGCAAAGTGGGAAAGGCAAACGACTGTACTTGATCTACTCACTTTTACCTCCTTCAAATTCTTGGCTCTACAAATGATTTTTTACAACCATAAATAAAATGATGCATTTTGTTGATGGATTTATTAAATAACTGTATGAAGTTGTATAGTTTTGAGTGTAGTAGCAAATTAACTTTCTGTGATATGTTGCATTATTTTTTCAGGACCCTAGAGAGGGTGTTGCCAATGGAGAAAGAGGTCGAAAGGGAGAGCGTCATGGAAGTAGATCCATCTCTCCAAGAAGCAAAAGTCGCAGCCGTTCCCGTAGCCGTAGTCCCAGTTATGAGAAAGATTCTGGCCGTGGCTCCAAGGGTAGAGAAAAGTGGAGCCAGTCTCCCTAGTTGTATCGTGCGATAGTTTATGTTATTCCAAGCTTTCCATTTTTGAAAGAGAAGTAGCAAAATTGTGCAAGGAGAACACTTTTTTTCTTCTTTGACTGAGATTCTTTTTCTCTCTATGTAATATATTTCATTACTGTCTTCAATAAAGATAATGTTTTTAAGAATGCTTTTAAGAGCTATTGTTTGATGTTCTCTTCATTCAATTACCCAGCAACACATTCATAGTAGTAAGCTTAGATATTTAAATCAGGCACGTGCCGTGAACGAACGTCCAGGGTAGGCAGATAAGATAATTTGTGGAATAATAATACATATATGTTGAAAAAAAGCATATGTTGTTAACCGTAATAAAACAGTATGATTATAAATGATATTTATGTGGTGCCTAGTATAAACATATCGCACCCTTGCTACATAAGTGCCACGACAGTCATTAGACGTAGTTTACACGTCTCTATCAATCTTCAAAAGAGCCAGAAGTTGCATTGAAAAATCAGCCGCCAAGGGGCAGTTATGGCGTTTAGTTGTTATCAAGATGCATAGGACCTCTTCCACTGAAATGCCACATCTTGAGTTGTCGTCCAGCCGTCGTAGAGTAACGTGCGTAACTAACGATCACAGCTTGAGATGCATCGGTCTTCATATTGTTAAATTCAAAAATACTAAAATGTGCCTAGTCAGCCCTGAAGCAGTTTTTTTTTTTTTTTCAAATCCTGGAAAACGTAGTTTTTTGAGTTGTGGCACTTTTGTAGCAAGTGTGCGATAAGATATATAAAAATATTTTCATTCAACTCTATAGAAGATCCATTCTTTTCATTATGGTGAAAATATCTGCGACTTGCATAAAAATTATAAAATATAAAAAAAACTTTTTAAATTTAAAGACTATTTCTGTCTGCTCATTCGCACTAAAAAGTACGAAATAAACGGTGAAAATGCGCTTTGGGTCCCTGCTTGGCGCATTTTCAAAAAGTCACCATCTGGCGCGTTTTTCCTTGTTGTCTCGCGAATTGAAAGCTCCGAGAGACATTACGCAAAAATTGGCGACTTTTTGAAAATGCGCCAAGCAGGGACCCAAAGCGCATTTTCACCGTTTATTTCGTACTTTTTAGTGCGAATGAGCAGACAGAAATAGTCTTTAAATTTAAAAAGTTTTTTTTATATTTTATTTCAAAGTTTTTTCGTTTTAAAATTTATTTAGAATTGCGTGAAGACAAACGCCGTTAAGCATAATTCACCGAGAAAATAACAAACGCCGTTAGAAATGCTATTCACTAACACTTTATTTTTTATTCATGAGAATATTTCGTTTCCAATTTTGTTAATTTATCAACTTGAGTCAAACGCCATCAAGCGTAATGTTCAATTTGAAGAACTACCAATGCATTTTCTACACCCCTTATTAGCCTTTTTTAAAAAGTCACCTAAGCAAATTTTTGAACTGGCCTAATATGTTGATTGTCAGCTAATCTCATTCGTTTCATTTCTTCTGCTTTAATATTGCAAGGTTTATCTCCAACAATTTCAGTCGGATTTAAAGCTTCCAGTCGTAGTAGAGCCGCTATATAGACAGGCCGACGCATCAAGATTAAGTTTCACCACTTTGGATCCAATTCCTTAACTTTTACTTTCAAATTTTCATTGTTGTGGAGTAGGGTTACCAGAAAAAAGTTTTGGCACATTGCTAAGCTTTGCCAAATCCACGTGCCGCTAATAATTGCTCACAGTGAAAAATTACCAAAACGCGATTACTGACTAGAAAAGACAACCACTCAAACACACAAACACGCGCTGGATCCAAAGTGGTAAAACTTAATCTTGATACGCCGGCTCGTATATATAGGGGCCTTAAGTCGTAGTCCTGCTAATGATTGCACTCGACTCAACTCCACTATAAAGCGGAAGTGCGTTTAAGTTCACGCGGCTGAATTTAACTCTGCAACCGGAAGCAAAAGGTGAAAACCATGACAAAAGTAAGTACAGAAAAAGTCTTTAATAATAATAAAAAGTAGTCTTGATTTTGTTCACTTTCTTTTTCTATGGCTATCAAAACATGAAAGAAAGGTTGTTAATTTGTCATTCTATTCCTTTTGTTGCTCTTAGATCTTTTTATGGCCGGAAATATTCACCCTAAAAAAAATTGTGGCTGGTATAGACAAAATTAACTGCAACAACATCAGTTTCTGGAAACAGTTAGCTCAGTTCACTTTTCAAAAAAGTAGATATTTCTATTTCATAAAATCAAGTACATTTTTTATACATTTGTCAAAAAAAACTTGTTCCCATAAATATCTACAAATCTGCAATCCGTCTTATAATGTCATAAAGCTTCGGTTCTTTTTTTCTAGACTGCTGAATGCATCCTTATCAACTCTAACAGCAAATTTTTAGCCTACTTTCCCGTTAAAAATAAAAGAAAGACGAAAAAAGTATTAAAAGTAGCTTAATGCATCGAAAAAATATCGCCAAGTTAAAAAAATAAAGAGGTAAAATGAATATCGAAAAATTAAAAATTTGAAAGTAGGGTATTGAGA
>JAXGGA010014721.1:0-31240 GCA_038373865.1 Uloborus plumipes | reverse complement strand
AGATCTTAAAACTTGGCACAAAATTCGAACGTATCCCCATGAAATGCACTTCGAAGGCCGAATTCTAAATTTCGAATTAATTATTTTTAAACAAATTAATTAGTCTCATTTTTGGTGTATCCGGCATAATTGAGGGGGAAAACTTTCCCCCACCCCCAAACATTATACATCGCTGGAAAGATTTTTTTTTCTGAAAAAGAAAAGTTTTAGCACGTTTCTCTCCGTTAACTAGAACAGGAGATATTAATTACTCAAATTAAGCCAATTTTCAAGACTTAACTCAAAGCGCAAAATTAAAACACTAGGTCCATTTTCCAGACAAACTGCTATTTTGTCCCTGAAGTTACATAATGGTTTAAATTTGCGTATAGAGTTATGCCCTGAAAATTGACTAAATTCGAATAATATTATTATCCCTTGTTACTTCCTTAACTTAATGTCTTTTTGATTTATTTGGCGCTTTGTGATTGAAACGTTAACACGCCTTTTAGTGGAATTTAAAAGATTGTGAAGCACATTTTTTATCAAAACGGAAGATGTCATGGGGTTAAATTTTTACACGAAAGCAGGACAAGGGATCATTGTTATAAGCTGTTTAAATCTCAGGCTAACCTGGAAATTCGGAAAAATTACTATTTTAGCAGAGTAGTGGGAACTTGGAACAGTTTACCGGAAGAGGCGGTAAGGAGCAATGGAGTAGATAGTTTTAAGAGGGCCATTGATCTTCATTGGGGTCTATAATTTGACTAGGACCAGCCCAGTTGGGCCCAGAGCCTGTTGCTGGTCGTCGCATTTGTATTTGTATTTAAATTAAAGAATATAATAATTTTACTTTAAAGGGTTGGAGTGAATTTAACTTTATTCAGTTGACTTCCTTTACATTTATTGCACGGGCATCGCCGTGCGGGTATTGCTAGCTATGTTATAAGATTGGAAATACGTTTTTAGGTCTTCCATTTTTAAAAATTCAAGGGAATTATTCTCAAACTCATTGCTTTCACTTAACGTCATCAAAAATGGTTTGAAATAGCATACTTATGACTTCAATTTCGAAAATGTTTCCGGAAGAAAATATTAAATTGAATTCCTTTTCCTCTACTATCAAAGGTAGTTGAATTTTTATAATTTAAATTTCAAAATTTTCTAAGAGGCGGGAGTGAGAACCGAACCCATTTTTTTTCTGATTTTTCTCAAAGATGGCTTATAATTGCATTTTAGGACTTCAATTTTGGAAAATTATGGGAGGGGGGAGTCCATGGAACATATCATTTCCCTTATCGGCCAAAAATGGCTTATTATTGCGATTCCAGAGGAGTTCAATCTTAAAAATTTTAAGAGGTAAAGTCCTAAACCCATCCCTTTTTCTAATGCCCTAAAAATACACTAAAATTGTGTTTCAAAGAGGGAATCTTTGTAACGTAAGTTACTGTTTTATTTTTGGCTGCTAAATTTTGCAAAATTTAAATGCATCAAAGATTTTGCATTTTAATATCGCTTTTGATTGTCATTTTCATAAATCACTTTTGTACAAGATTTATATAACACTATTTGTTTGCACAGAGGTGCTAAATGCCAAAGAATTGGTCAAAAAGTAACGTAAGTTACCATGGAATGTCCCTTATTAATGAATTCGGTTTTTCTATCTGACTGAACTTGATGGGAACGAAATAATAAAATAGTTCTCAGAAACTGGAGAAAAGTTTTTTAAACATATAATCCCCTCCGTCGGGCGCCCATGGGGATTTATTTAGGGAGGAGGTAAGCTAATCATTAAGATAAATTTACAAATTGATGTTTCAAAATATTAAAGTTTTTATTGAGAATAAGAAATTTTAAATTTATTTCAGAGAGGAGAGAGATGGCCAAGACCCACTCCCTTAAATACGCCGTTTGACAAATGTAGATCCAGCTTCTGGTGTTGGAGGAGGTCAATATAGGAAGGAGTGGGGGTCAAAACTATAATTTTATTGCTCAAATTTAATGGGAGGGATAAAAAAAATCTCCCCAAGAAGCGGTTTTAGGCCATTTTTTATCACTTAAACCCCGTAACCCGTTCGCACCTATTTTTTTGCCCCTCCGAATTCTCAAAGTGCCCCCCGGAGCAAACTGTCTGAAAGAAACACTGAATTCCAGAGAAACGTTTACAAAAAATCACAAAAGCCTCAATTTCAGTGTTTAGTACAAAAACATATAAATGTAGCAGCTTGGGACATAATTTTCTACCTTAGTGCAGCGAGTAATTTGGGACGGAGGAGTATTGTATGTATTGGTAAACATAAGTGTGATATATCACATATTTTCAGTATTCTATGTTTTTGTATTTCCCCCTTTGGTTCTCGTAAATCTGCATTCTGTTGGTAGCTTTAAAAATCGAGCGATCCTCCATTTTTTCGTTCAAGTGGGGATGCCGCATGCTGATTGGTTCGCGCGGCGACTCTCTCCGAGTGAGCCGGAGCTGGCCTATGATTGGCTCACGATCTTCTCGGCAATAGCGCCGAATGTTTCCGAAAAGGTTTCGGGAGCGGTCGTGGCTGTTCGGCAAGGGATTAGAGGATCGGTGGATCTTCCGATCGCGGAGTCTGGCGTGAGTTTCGGCAGAAAGCAGACGTGCTGGTGTGGGCTCCCGCGATTTTTGTGGGGCCATTTCTTTCGTGGAAGATGTGTTTCGAGTGAACAACAAGTGATTTCAAGAAAATAAGATCCCTTTTGGAGTCTTCAAAGGATGTCTCCGATTTAATCACATCAGGATCTAAAGTAAACGTCGAATTTGAGGAGATGTTAGCAGATCAACCAAAGAGTGCTACGCTGACTCCACGTGCTCCAACAGTGCGATAGGCCTAGTTTCCTGGATTCCCGTGCAGTGCTACCCAACAGGAGGTGGTGACTTTCTAAAACCTTTTTTCTTTTTGTCATCGAAATGGAACCTGTTAGAACCTGAATGTTGGTGCAAATTATGGATTGAGTGTTGTTTTTTTTTCGTATGTAAAGTCTGCTCGGCCGAGCGCAAGGTTTTGTACCAGATGTGTCATAATAAATGCCTAATTTCATTCAAGTGCCCTCTCCTTCCTAGCCACAACGCTACACATCTCATGGGGTAAGTTTATTTTTTTCCTTTTCTTTTAGAAGGTTTCTCTTCTGCATCGAAACCGAGATCGATCTGTGTTTTGCGGTTTGTTTTTTTTCAACTTTATGACTACCACTTCGTCAGGCCTAGGATTCATTTACTTCAGTGGGAAGGGATACATGATATTTTAATGTTAATAGGGTTCAAATTGGGGTAACACAGTTGAACAAACTCCACCACAAATGGTGCCTTCGACCTGGCGTTTTGATGCAGATGTGAAACTTTTCTCTTCATTTTTGTGGGCGTCAATGTGTGCAAAAAAAAAAAAAAAAAAAAAAATTTTTTTCTCATTGATCATGTAATTTTGTGCTTTGTTGAATTTATGCGTTTCATTTTGTTAAATACTGATGTGAAATGTATGTTTAAGTGTTTCATATGAAATATATGTAAATTTGTGGTATTTTAATGCACTTTGTTAAAATATGGGGATTAAGCTATGTTAGAAAGGGAAGCATAGGGATGGAAGAAAAAATTGGTTCATCTGAGTTTACAAATGGGTTTTCGGATTTTTCAAATGTTATTTTTATGTGTTTAAATTTGTTTTTTGTGCACATTGACACTGAAGTGACTGATTAATTGCCAAGACTAAAATTCTATGGATCTTAATGTCAATTTACATTGACTTTATGTATGAAACTGATCAGGGGTATGAAACGAGAACAATTGAAAAGTCAGGTCCAAATGATATGAGAACGAGAAGTCAAACTGAAGTAGAAAGTCCTGAGACGTCAAATCAGGCTGAAAAAGTAACTCAGGATACTAACACGATTGAAAAGATGGCTTCTCAACAAATTAATTTCACGATTGATCCATTTAGTGGGGACCCTGAAACTTTAGAGTGGTTCTTAGATCAGGTGAATCAGATGAGAGAAATAAACAAATGGGACGACCCAACTGCCTTATTGTACTTAAAAACAAAATTGACTGGCAGTGCTCAGTTTTATTTTCAGTCTAATCCCAGCTGTTTAGCAATCCAAAAGTTTGAGGAGGCATGTAATAAGCTGAGAAATTTTTTTAAAATCCCAATAACTTCATCTATTTCACTAACCCAGTTTCAGAGTATAACATATGCGCAGGGCGAAACGATGCACAATTTGGCTCATAGAATAGAGCGTGCAGCACATGGTGCGTATCCCTTTTTGAAAGACGAAACAGCACTCGCTCACATAAAGAGCATGCAGTTTGTTCAGGCGGTACCTAAGCATTTAAAGAATAAGTTAGTGGATATGGAAATGGGAAACTTTGAGGCGTTAGTACAGAAAGCCCACAAGCTGGATTGCATGATTGAGGGGTCTTACCCAACTGTAAATGCTATTCGCACTCAAGAAATGTCTACTTCTAGCTCACAAATAGAAGCTTTAACCCAGCAGGTCCAATCCCTTACTATGACAGTAAACAACTTAATTAATGCTTGTAGGATTTGTGGTCAGGGGAATCATCCTTTAGCAGAATGTCCTGTTTGGAATTCAAAATTTGAAAAAAAAGTGGAAATTGAGAATAGGGTACAACCCCAACAAAATCAAATGCGTTTGCCCATGATTACTTGTGCCTTCTGTGGAAAACCAAATCATGTCATGGCATCATGCAGAGCATTTTTGGGAAATTCGAGTCAAAATTATCGACCAAGAAGGCAAAACCCACCATTTTACACTCCGCATGTGTCATCACAGAATCGTTTTCCACATCCGGCACAACAAAATGACCAAAAACAACGATTCCAACCTCGTCCTGAGGCACTGCAATCAAGGGAGAATTTAAACGCTCACAGGGGTCATCCATAAGGGACTACGTGATCCCTGATACAACAAGAGCCAACGTCCCCAATATTTTTGACAAGTCTGTTATGACTAATTATCCTGATATTGACAAATTTTTAGATAAGGGTATGAGCAATCACCATCAAAGCGTAAGACAATTCTTAGCAAACTTTAATGCAAATAAAAAAGGCAATGATGAAAAAGATGATGTTGAGTATATTTATAGTGCCTTTACTAATGCTAGACTTCCTATCCTTACGGGGAACTTTGGGAATAAACAAATTGCATTGTTGGTCGATTCAGGTTCTACTGTATGTCTGTTACCCCGCCACATTTTTAATGAAATCAAGGGTAACACAAAATGTAAGTTTCTTTCTAGAGCGGTTAAGATAAAGACAATTCATTCTGACTTAAGTTTTGCTTCATGTGTAAACATTTCGTTCAAAATTGGGAAACATTTTTTCAAGCATCCATTTTATATAACCGACTTTTGTTCTAAAATGTTCCAGGGGATTATCGGTTATGATTTCTTAAAGCAACATAATGTGGTGTTTAACACTAAAGATGGGGAAATAATTTTTGATAATTTTAAGGCTGCTTTGGTCATGCCAACTGAGTTAGCGACAGACTGTAAGCTTGATGACACCATCAATTGCATTACCACGTCTTTTCCTGTGAAGTTAGAAAGGAAATTGGTGATTCAACCAGGTGAAACAGAAATTGCAAAACTAAGAATTGCAAATTTTTCATCAAAATCTTCGGAAATTATGTTTATTCCTAAAATAAAAAATTTGTCTTATGAAATCCCAACGGCTGTTCACTCAGTCGAGAAAACAAAATTGGTGCTCCTCTAACTTACCCCCCCTTGGCGATATTTGAAAAAAATCGCCAATCATACGGCGATACATTTTTGTGTATGGTACAATGATGACGTTATTGGATGATTTGGAATGAGCTATGGTACTGGCAACCCTTCAACTACGTCATTTTAACTTGTTTGTGTTGTGGTGCGGAAAATTGGAAGCAGTGTTGCTTTTTATTATTTTCGCTTTGTATCTAAAGAAAAAACGTATTACTGTTTTTTTATCTCAAAACTATTTACAGTAGTTGTCTATCCGTATTGGCGCCTAAGAAAATATGAGTGTTTGCAAGTGTTAAGTGAATGGTGGGTGTTAACAAATGTTAGAAAGCGCGCCATTTTTTTGAGTGCTAGATTAGTGGTATTTTCGCTATTGTGTGTTGTAGCCTAAGAAAATATGAGTGTTTGCAAGTGTTAAGTGAATGAGGGGTGTTAACAACTGTTAGAAAGTGCGCCATTTTTTGAGTGCTCGATTAGCGGCATTTTCGCTGTTATGTGTTGTTGGAAGTGAAATCTTTGTGCTTTGGAAGTAGGGAGATGAACTATTTAGTGTTGTGTCAGTATATGTATTAGCAGTTGTCATCTGTTGTATCGGCACATCTTAAGCAATACGAAGGTGAGTTCATATTTGGCTGTTTTGTTCAAAAATTGATAACATGAAAGATGAAATATTGAGGTTCATTTTTACTTAAATCTTGCAAAATGAACGAAACCCCGTACTTTATGCTACTTATTTGTTTCCTTAGCAACATATGGAAAAATACTTTTCTGTAGTTTAATAATACTTTTATAGCGTTTTTATTTATAAAAGCTTTAATTTTATGTACTGAATAACTAAAATAAGCCACCTCTGGTACTTTTGAAAAATATGAAGCGTCATTTTATGGAAAATTTTATAAGCAATTTTGAAACATAATAGAAAATTAATTGATGGTTGTTTGCGACGTACTTAGGAGACGTTTTTACTATTCATATATCGAAATTTTAGGAACTTTTCAAATTGTTTTGACTTTACATTGACAAAATCCTTTAGTGCGACATATGTTTGAAAAGTTATTGATTTTGTTGTTGGCTAGTTTTTATTTACTATGCTACTATAGAAATAAGGAATCTTTGCTACTTTAAAAAACAAATAGTGTTATTTTTCTGCAAATGTATCTATACAGTAGTATTATTGCAGCGCTTATTAGTTGTAGTACGTTGTTTTATTATGAACCATAGATATTTTTGTTGGGTTGTTTTGTTGATTTTGAAGCGTATATTTGCAATAACTTTGCAGTACTGAGTGTGATTTTTTACTGTGCTGACTTTCATATACATGTGAGAAATCACTGTTATCTGAAATACGTTTGTATTCTTCATTTGTTGAAATTGAGGATTTTTGATATTTCCTTTTCGACTATAATAGTGTTTTACATTTTTTATGTCAATATGAATTTTTCTGTTGGTGCCAAAAGAGCATCGCTAAGAATGTTGTACGATGTTTTTTGTCGTACATCGAAGTCTTGGCGAGATTTTTTGGCGCCAACAGGAAAAAGTCGCCAAGAGGGGGGTAAGTCAGATTTGTTCCATCAGATTAGTGCTTCGCAGGAGATTCTCGAGTTAAGAAAAAAAGAATTGTCACCTTCTGACTTCAACTTGTCTCATTTGTCGGATGTTCTAAGGGAGGAGTTAATAAATTTACTGATGGAGAATTTTGCTGCCTTCAGCAATTCGTTGAAAACTTTAGGCTGTACGGACTTGGTAACACCATGTATTACACTAAGAAACGAAAACCCGATCCGCACTCTTCCGTTTGAAATTCCGCAGGCTCTTAAGGAACAGGTAAAAAATGAACTAATGGAGTTAGTCGAGGCAAAAATTATTAGAAGAAATGTCTCTCATTGGGCTAGTCCTTTGTTACTCGTAAAAAAACGCCCCAAAAATCCGGAAGACCCTCCTAAGTTTCGCATGGCTCTTGACTTGCGTTTGCTGAATTCCGTTATAGAGAGCTCAGTTTATCCGTTACCAAAGATATCAAGCATAATCAACGAAATTTCGTCCTATCCCTACTATTCGGTGTTGGACTTACATTCAGCCTACTGGCAAATTGCTTTACCTGAACATTTACAGGATATGTTGACATTTACGACAGAATTTGGCTCTTTTGCACATCAGAGAATGCCTTTTGGAATGAAGTCCAGTGCCGCCTACTATCAGTCGCTTTCTGATCAGATAATTGCCGACTTAAAATTGCAGGGAATCGACGGAATTTTCGCATTCCAAGACGACTATATTGTGGCATCAAAAAACTGGAGCCTGATGCTTGACAAATTAAAAGCAGTATTCGGTATTTTTAGAAAACACAATTTAACGCTGTCACCAGCTAAGTGTGTCTTTTTTGCTGATGAGATTGACTATTTAGGGTTCCATATCACCCACAATCTCATCAAGCCTATTTCATCTAATATCGCCAAGATAACCAAGTTTGCTCCTCCAAGAACAGTTAAACAAGTCAAACAATTTTTAGGTCTTTGTAGTTTTTACAGGAATGTAATTCCAAACTTTTCTGAGCTCACTAGTATTTTAAATGATCTTACAAAGCAAATGTGATATATCACATATTTTCAGTATTCTATGTTTTTGTATTTCCCCCTTTGGTTCTCGTAAATCTGCATTCTGTTGGTAGCTTTAAAAATCGAGCGATCCTCCATTTTTTCGTTCAAGTGGGGATGCCGCATGCTGATTGGTTCGCGCGGCGACTCTCTCCGAGTGAGCCGGAGCTGGCCTATGATTGGCTCACGATCTTCTCGGCGATAGCGCCGAACGTTTCCGAAGAGTTTTCGGGAGCGGTTGTGCCGGTTCGGCAAAGGTGGAGAGGATCGGTGGAGCTTCCGATCGCGAGTCTGGCGTGAGTTTCGGGAGAAAGCAGACGTGCTGGTGTGGGCTGCCGCGAATTTTTGTGGGGCCATTTCTTTCGTGGAAGATGTATTCGAGTGAGCAACCGGTGATTTCAAGAAAATAAGATCCTTTTGGAATCTTCAAAGGATGTCTCCGATTTAATCACATGAGGATCTAATGGAATCGTCGAAATGGAGGAGATGTTAGCAGATCAACCAGAGAGTACTGCGCTGACTCCACGTGCTCCAACAGTGCGTTAGGCCTAGTTTCTTGGATTCCCGTGCAGCGCTACCAAACAGGATGTGGGGACTTTTTTAAAACTCTTTTTTTCTTTTTGTCATCGCAAGGGAACCTGTTAGAACCTGAATGTTGGTGTAGATTATGGAGTGAGTGGTGTTTTCTTCGTATGTAAAGTCTGCTCGGCCGAGCGCAAGGTTTTGTACCAGATGTGTCATAATAAATGCCTAATTTCATTCAAGTGCCTTCTCCTTCCTAGCCACAACACTACACATCTCATGGGGTAAGTTTATTTTTTCATTTTCTTTTAGAAGGTTTCTCAATCTGCATCGAAACCGCGATCGACCTGTGTTTTGCGGTTTGTTTTTTTTTTCTCAACTTTATGACTACCACTTCGTCAGGCCTATGATTCTTTTACTTCAGTGGGAAGGGATACATGACATTTTAATGTTAATAGGGTTCAAATTGGGGTAACACAGTTGAACAACTCCACCACAATAAGCTTCATAATAAACATTTAAAGTGAATTATTAAGGCTGAGGGCACTTTAAGTTTAAATAATTCCCTTTATTTTTATACTGGGTTTAAATTCAGGAAATAGTGTGTCATGACTAATTTTTTTTTTTTTTTCAAATTTTCAAAATTTTTGATATTTTAAAATATTTTGTGCTTTCTAAAAATGTATCTTCAAAATCATTTATTTTACATATTTTATATTTTAGCCATCATTTTTAGCAAAAGAACCCCGCAACAAACAAAACTGTCTTCATATTGTTGAACAAATTTTATACAATGTTGAAAAAAATTTACTTTGGTTACAACAATGGTTGTCAATTGTTACATTAACAATATTTTGTTTTCACGACTCGTTTTACGTCATTCAGAGAAAAACTTTTGAGCTGCTAGCATCATCTCTGATTTTTGGGATTTTAAGGTAACTTTTACTTCCTTTTACATAGCAAAAGAAATGTTGTAATCGCGAAATTTTTCTCCCTTAAACTTTGACTTCAACAATGAAAACAAAAAAGTGTTATGATTTGGCGGCATGTCAGCGATATATCGCCAAGCTTTTGATAGCCATATTTGTCGCCAATTTGGCGATATATCGCCAAGTTGGCGATAAATTTGGCGAAAAATATAATTTTTTGAATCTGGTTTCAATTTGACGCTATTGGTGATATTTAGCCCTTTCTACCTTCTTTTGGAAGCAGCTACTTTGAACTTCCTCGAATCATCATTAGTTTTGACTATATTTCATATTTGTCTGCCACTGTGATGCACTCCTAGATGAACTTCTTATCTCAAAAAGCTTTATTGGAACCAAAGCAATTTTAGAAATTCAATGAATTCATTTCTATTTGGAATGAACACTAAGCAAATTTGGACTGAAAAAAAAAATTAAATAGACTGCATAAATTCTTTATTTTCACTTATTTTGTTCTGCTGATGTATTTTTAAATACAAATTATTGGGAAACAGTTTTTTTTTCTTTGTTTTTTGTTTTTTCTTCTAACCCAAAAATAGAAATATCTGTTCACCTTAGGCAACAGTGACCTGGCAACGTCAAAATGCTGTAATCAAAATCTGCGTAGAACTCACAATGCTTCAAAGTTAAGTTTGCCCCAACTATAGTTATAGCTATAGGACGTCGAAAGTAGAATTTCTGTGCTTAAAGAATATTAGCACTCGGCTTATATAGTAAAAAATGCTTGAAGTTCTAAAGTATCTGTTGTAACGTTTAGTGATGCAGCGAATATTCGGCCCGTCCGCTGAATATTCGGCTTCGGCAGAATACCTATTTTACTATTCGGCCCGTCCGCCGAATATTCGGCTTCGGCAGAATACCTATTTTACTATTCGGCCTTGGCCGAATACTGTGCAAAAAATATATTTAATTTTCGCACTTTGAAAGTTTTATGCATTTTTAATTATTCTTATCATGTTTAATGGGTATTTTAAATGAAATCTTGTTATACTATGATACTTCATCATTTTTGAGGGTATTCACTAATTTTATTGTCAACTTAAACTGTGCGCAATACAAAACTTGACTATCTTAACACATGAAAGAAATCTATATAAGATCATAGGATAAAGAAGAAAAGCAAAACTTTTTCTTACATATTACAAGAGTTGGTATACTTATTTTTTTTTAGGAAACTAATTCTGATACATAAAAGATTCAAATTGATAAAATATAAGCATAAATCATACATGAAACAATGGCCAGTTCTTTTTTATCACAATGAAATATATATAAAAATGGAGTAGTATGATAGAAATATTCTTCTTTCCCGATCTTTTATTTTTAAAAAAATGAGAATTTGAAATATAAAAATAGCATTGTTCATGTTCATTTCCCTACATAGCATTTCAAAAATATTCTTTGTAATCTTTGCAATTGTGAAAATCATAAAGCTAGGTTTTTTCTGTACAAACAGAGATTATTAAGCAGAAAACATTCTTAAGAGATGGGTCTCTTTCTTTTTATTTTTTTCTTCCTGAAATTTTACGAGATTTGAGAAATAAGTGTTTTACATCTGGCATATGTAGTGAACATCTAAACCTGAAAGGTACTTTCTGGCGTGTTAGGATAGGTTAGGATATTTAATTCTCACTACTTAAAAGACCATTTCGTTTTTTCAAATAAGGGTTCTTAGAAAGATAAGTCAATTTTCCTCTTGGTGTGTACAGTGATAAAAGCCTGGATTTATCTAAATATAATTATATTTTTTGTATATTGGAATTCCTTCATATTCTAACATTTCTCACACAGAAATATAGTTTGATGCAGCTAATTTTGGTAAATGTAAACACTAAATACAATACAAAATTATGTGATACAATTCCATGTTGAATCGTTTCAGTTTACTCACTTTTTCCCCTTATTTATTTGGAAAAGCTTTGTGTGAAATACTTTTTTAGATGCTTAAATATAGAGCTCTGATCTTTCAGAACAATTGGTAAGGAAATACATTCTTCTTTGGTCTTTTTTTACTGGTAATTTTTAGGCCGAATATGGCCGAATATTTTTGAAGATTGAACTAATGTTACCATTTTCAAAAAAAAAATTACTCCAAATAATTTTTTAAATCTTTAATAATGTGTATTGAACTCATAATCATACAAAAGTATGCTATAAATGCCACCTGTGCTTTGTTTATTAACAAAAAGAAGTTAACTATTCGGCGGCCGAATAGCCGAATATTCGGCCTTGATTATGGCCGAATATTCGGTATTCGGCCAAATCACTATTCGTTGCATCCCTAGAACGTTATGAGCTGTATCCCTTCAGTGCGCGGTTGAAAATGTTTGAAATGTTCTGCTCATGTTCCCGCTGTATTATTAACTGTTCTTAATGATTCATTTTCGTCTTTTCAGGTGTTTAGTAACAATGGACAACAAAGGTTTCAACTACAACGAACCCATGTACATCTTCATCGAACTCCCCCCTGTTGTCGACGTGGAGACATTATTCGACGAATTTGCTGATGAACGGCGGGCTATTAAATCTGTTCGCAGGGGGAAAATACAAAAACCTGCAAAAAACAACCATAAAAAATTTCCCTTATTGGAACCATGGGTTGGACCAGATGGCGTTTGGGAACTCCCAACTAAGAAGAAACCAGGACTCTTCAAACGCATCTTGGGTGCTTTGAAAACACCCTTCTAAGAAATCTTTAAGACAAGATGCAAGGTGGGGGACAATTTAAAAATCATGAGACCCACTGAATAAAGTATGCAAAGAAAGAACAATTAATTTCAAAAGCTGCAACAAAGACGTTACAATCAGGCAGCCATCATGGCCAAAATCAAGAACAATGGCAAGACACGAACATTTTATGTGTCGTAATACGATTAGAAATGCCTTGTAAAGGACATTTCGTATTTACAAAAAAAAAAAAAAAGGAAAAAGGACAAAAAAAAAACAATTGTATGATGAAAATTTTTGGCCCCTTTTTGTACATATTAAAATTTTCGTAAAATTTTGTTATCAGAGTTTATCAAAAAATATGTCATATATATTTTTTATTATTGTTTATAGTTTATTATTTTATATTTATATTATTTATTGTTATATTGGTAAAAATTATCTATTCGGAACATCTTGAATAAAAATTATTGTTTGGCAATTTGCGTTTTGTTTTTTTTTATTTTGCGGAATATATTTCATTTAGATTAGTATCATTTTCAAACGTAATTCTCACCATGATATGCTTTGTGTGTCAACCGCTCTCTTAAACTAGCTCTACATCATCCCATCTATATATTTATCACAAAATCGATTTGTAGATGAAGTTTATGTTTCAGGAATATTTACAAAACTAAGTATAGGGTTGACCGACTAGTGAATGAACGCTTCCAGAAAAGGAACACCTCGTAATTTTTGTGAAAAAATAGGATTTTGAAACAGTTTTCTTAAATTGAGCTGACAGTAATCACTTCCTTCTACACCAGTGGTGGCCAACCCGCGGCACGCGTGCCACAATGTGGCACGGCAGACCAATAACAGTGGCACGCGAAGACTTTTTGAAAAAAATCCAAAATTGAGGACAGGGCCGGATTAACATCCATTAACGCCCAAGGCCAAACTTAAAAATTGCACCCCACCTCACGCATCCCAACTCTATTGAAATCGTATCCCCTCACTTCCATTTGATGAAAATTTATGATGAGTTTCTTTTTTTCTTTTTGTTTTCCATTGATGCACAAAAAAGGGGGGTCTGGAGGTGATCCCTTGGAAATTTTTCAAAATTGAAGACTTCTAAATTTAATTTTGAGCCATTTATCGGAAAGTAATGAGATAACTCGACTTTGGGCAACTTTACGGGTAATTTTAAAGATTACTGATTTTTTTAAAGCAAAACTGCAAGAATTTTGTTAGATTCAAAGCAAACTATAGGTTATGGGTCATTTTTCACCATATGCTTACATTTCAGAATTTTTAAGTAACTTTTTTAACTTGCTATTTTTTTAGAATCACTAACATATGTTTAGTCACATATTTTAGGTGTGTGAAAAAGTAATTGGTTGTACACTTTGATGCATAATTAAGTATTCAAATGCTGTTGTGAAGCTTTAAGTTGCAAGGAAAATTGTCGTCCGTTACCATACAAAATCAATGTAAAATTTCACTTTTAAACTATATCATAGCGCCTAGAACCAACTTCATTTGAAATTATTTGCGTCCCTGAAGCTTAAAACGATGTTTGTGATTATTGAAATATTGATCTAAAACTGTATGGTAACGGAATTGACATTTGGTAACGGATTTGACCAGTAACGGACTCGACATTTCAACCAAAATGTCAAATTATAGATAGGTTGTCGAATTTTTAAAAATTGAACAGCAATATGCATTTTCTTAGAGCTGTATAATGAACAATATTTCAGGGTAAAATTTGAGAAAAAGTAAAAATTAATACTAAAATCTTTGGTAACAGATTTGACAAAGAATAAAAATACGCACCCGGAAGAAATCTTGAGCGAAACGCCACAGCAATACTTCTCGACTCAGAAAAACAAAATGCTACGAAATAGTTACGTTTCTAGTTTGTTAAGTTAACTGAATACGTGTTAGCATCTTTTGACTGCAATAAATACCTTTTTTAGCTAAAATAATCTTAGGGTAACGGACTTGACAAGAACTGCCGGACAAAATATATTCATAGATTTCTTAATGAAAAAAAAATTACTATTGTCAATATTTATTATGAATATCATATACTAATAGTCAATATATAAAACTAATTTGTTGTGTTATTTTTTTATACAATTAAGTGTATAAAAAAATAGTTGAACTTGCAAAATTTGAAATGGACAAGCGTTTTTGCCTTGATTCTCATTTTGAAAGACTTATATAAAAAAATAAATAAATTTCAATAATTTTTTGAGTGATAGAATTTTTTGGGGTGTATTCCTTGCAGAAAATAATTGTTCGCATTGAATTTAAAATATAAGTTATGCTTCAAAATCGTCTTTTTAACCTCCGGACAGCAAATGTAAGCAAATTTTGAAAATGACCCTTACACAAACGATCTTTTCTCCAGGATAATTCTATTTTTTAAGCAGCACTGAATGGTATCATTGAATTTTCGAAATGCTTGGATGATTTTAAAAATGGGTTAAAAGTTAAAAGTATGGTAACTGACTGACATTTTAAAAAGTAGCGTATCAGTCAATTACCTTCTTTTAAAAAAATTTGTAAGATAATTTTAAATGTGTTTTGAAAATTTAATTGTTCCATTAAATTCAGCTTAACAATTATAATAATCCAGGAGAAAAGCCCGGTTGCACTACGTGAATTTTGCTTCAGATGTTACAAAACACATACTGCTTTGTTCTAAAAATGACAGTCACATATCCGTGGAATTCCCTCCCCCTCCGGAAGTTTTCGAAATTGAAGTCCCACATATGCAATTGCAAGCCATCTTTGATGATGTTAGAAAAGGGAGTAAGTTTGTGGACTCCTCCTCCCCCCTTTCGATGAACCTCCCCAATTTTGATGAACTTAAATGATACTGGAGAAAGGCGGAAATCGGGATAGCTCTCCCGGAACTTTTTTGAAATTGAGGTCCTAAAATGCCATTCTAGCAGGTTATTTTTATGCGGGACGATCGACAACTCTAGTACGAAAATTTTTCGAAATTGAAGGCCAAAAAAAAATTGTGGGACATCTCCTATGCTGTTAAAGAAATGTATGAGGTTTAGCCCCAGAAAGTTTTCAAAATTTTAGACCTAAATAAGCAATGAGAAACCATCTTTGAGGACATCAGGAGAAACGACATGGTTCTGTAACTCGTTTTCGAACATGTTTCGGAATTGAAGTCCTGAAAAACAACTTGACGATTACAATAGCGTTAGATGAGGACTGAATGCCAGAGACGCTCTCTGGGAAAGTTTTCAAAATTGAAACCCTAGAGGATTTTTAATGAGGTGGGAAGATGCCTGAGGTCCGGGTCACTTACCGAAAAAGTTTTCGATCTTAAGGAATAAAAATGAAATTTTAGATAATATTTTATGATATGGAAGTGAGGCGCTTGAGAGCTTTCCATGGAAAAAGTTTCGAAATTGAAGCTCTAAATATGCATTTGAAGGAACTCAAATGCATCTGTCAGTGCTGAGTGAAGAGATGGGGATTGGGGACTCTACTCGAAAATTTTCAAAATTTTAGACTATCTTCCAAATGTTGGGAGGAGAAGGGGTGGTCTTCTATTTAACACATATTTCGAGGCATCTCCTGTATTTTTTTCCACTTGGCTTTGATCTTCATGATAATATTTTGAAGGCAAAAAAAATATTTAGAAAAATAATATGTTGGAAGTTAACTTACCCATTAACTGACAGAATTATAAATAAAATATGTGAAAGTAGTTTGAGTGTATACAAAGTATATATCAAATAATTTGAGTACAAAAAAAGCAATATGTTTAGCATAGGTGTCTCGACATGAGGTCATTGCTAACTCCCCAAAATTTTCTTATTCGGCAAATAATGTCTGTCAGTTTGGCTAATTTGGAAACAACAATCCAATAAATTTTCCCCCCTCCCAAAAATTTTAACTTTGGGCTCCCCTATTGATTGGCAGTCCGAAATAAATGAATAAATAATTTATTAATTTCAAAAAAAAAAAAAAAATACATGACATGATTTATAGACATCAAGAGAAAAATTGTTTCATAAATAAGTTTTATATTGACCATTTTCTGTACCATATCTTTTACTAATTTTCCTGTGTGCCATATTTTCAAGAAATTATTGTTCAAACCAAAGGTAGGTAAACGTATCCGCTTTGACTAGAAAATAAATTACCTCGACTCAATTTACTCCCCCTCCCCCTCCAATTGCTTTTTTTTCTTTGCTCAACTGGCATTTTACAATCCCTTCTAGTTGATTTTTTTTCACTATATATTTACTAGAGCTTCGCATTCTTGGTTTTTTTTTTTTTTCTTTCTTTCTTCCTTTCTTTATTTTTTGATTATTTACTTTTTCAACGAACTGCGTACTAATTTTTTCCTCCGCTATATGCGCCCTTTCGAGCTTGCGCCCCTAGGCCAATACCTAGGATGGCCTAATGGGTAATCCGGGCCTGATTGAGGAAATAATGTCGATCTCAAAAATCTTGATAAAAACTAAAACCCTTAAACTGATAAATGTCATGATATTGTGACAATTAAGTGTCAGGAGGCTGGCTTAAAAATTGTCTGTATTACAATATTGCTAAGTACTTATAGCGTTAGCTTCGGGCATCCAACGGAAGCTGTGATGCTACAGACAATGCTTTGTAAAGCTTATTTGTGCTTGACACGAATGAAACTTTCGATGCTGCAGAATGGATTCTTTATCTGCAATAGTTTCAACTAAGGGTGATGAAATTGAAAAGAAAAAGAAAAAAAAAACTCTGCAACTAAAATTAAGAAACTAGATTGGACAAAATTAGGCATGGTTGCACAAATGAAGACCCTTAAATTGTTTTTGTTACATTACTTAAAAATAATTTGGGAAAATAACTTCAAAAGTGTCATCGAATTATCTATCACAAGTTCCTTGCTAAGGAATGAGATTTTTTCTCTGTTGGTGACCCTGTAGAGTTAACTGTATTAACAAACTACGAATTAGAGTTCTGAATGTTTTGTAAACTTTTCCCAGGAGAAAAATTGCATTGGTAATCAAATATAAGAGCTTACTTCAACAGAAAATTACCCACGTTGTATAGAAATTTGGAAATTTGTAACAACATTTTTTTTCTCACATTTACACACTTTAGCCGTCTGATGCTGTTGTAGATTTGGCTAAAAATACGCTTCTAAACAAATATTTTTTGTTATGAATGCAGAAAAATCGAAATACCGTTGAATATTAATTGATTGCACTTAAAACAGTTAAATTTCTTAGGATTCTCAAGAACTAATCCTAAAATTAAAGACTTGGTAGAAAAGATGCAGACTCATAAACTACATTAAGTACAGACTGTTTAATTTTTAGAATAGAATGTTTGATATTATTTGTTTCTATTTTAAACGTAAGCCAACTGACAGAATCTATAAAAATGTTTACTAAGAATAACTCTTAAGTTCGGACTTGTTTTATCTTTATTACCATTTAGATTTAAATTACTCAGATTTACTAGAAAAAATGTTTCATTTGAGTAAGAATTGCATAATCAGATAGCATAAAATATATTTTTAACTTAAAAAAAAAATAAATTGTTGGAAAAATACAATGTGGCACGCAGAGTTTTTTCTCTCCAGATAGTGGCACTCTCCCTAAAAAGGTTGGCCACCCATGTTCTACACATTAACAGAAAGAAAACGACTAGAAAATGCAGCGTTTTGTCCACTGGTAGGGGTGTTCTTTCACTTGGTCAAGGCAACTTTTTCCGTTTTAACCCCGCAAAAAACCTGACATAGAGCCATAAAATCTCTTCTTTTTTTTCAAATAATTGCATACTATATCTTCTGAAGTGTTTTTACTGTCATGCAGCAAATGCTTCTATTTTTAACGGCGCTATGAATTTTTGAAATTGAAAATTCGCTTAAGTGTTCACACACACACACTCCAGGGTCCCCCCGTACCTACCACAACTCGTGGTTTAACCGGGATAGGGCCTTGAAGAGCGCACTGTTCTTTTTGAACCAGAACCAAGGGTCGAGCAAACCTTTGGCCCAGCACCCCCAGAGGTATCGTTTCACTTGGAGGACTTTGTGACCACGACATTTTTAACGTCCCCCAACCACCATTAATCAAGACGGTGGATTTTTGATCGGCTGGGTTCGAACCCGGGTCGCTCCGGTCGCGAGTCCGACGCCTTACCGATCGGGCTACCACGGCCCTGCTTAACTGATCGGTCTACCCTACACACGAATTCACAGAGGCGTGACTTATAATTAGATGTACTTACAAAACACAGGGGGGGGGGGACTGAATTATTTGCTACATTTGAATTCTTTTGTACTGACACACTGGCAGAGAAAGATGATCTTATAATTTTGTTAAAACATGACTTAGAGATTTCAGGGTGCTCTCTCAATCAACTGTATTTTCTTACCAGTAATTCCCTCCTTATAATCAGCAACCTACTGGCTAAAAGTATTGCAGGTTAGAAAAATCTAACATTATTTACAGGATAACCCAAAAATTAAAAAAAATTTTCATTTAAACTGATTTTGTTTACGAAAAAAATAAGTCTCGCGCCATGAACTAACTGAAAGATGTGTCTCGAAACCTTGTGAATTCCACGCCTAAATCAGCTTGAAAGACACGGGGGGGGGGGGGGGACGTCGCCCACGGTAAAGATTTGTTTTTTGTTTAAAATATAACGCAATTGTTAAGTAAATTGATCAAGAAAGTTTCTTTTTTTTTTTGCCAGCATTAAAGATGTTTTATTGTAGAGTAATATTTTTCAACTCATTCATTTGAAACCGTTGTTGAGAAGTTTAATGAAAACTTTCCGAATGTTTGTGGAGCGTATCAGGAGAAGTGTATGCCAACTTTTACTGCGCCATCATGAAATGGGACTGCTCATAGAGCTCTAAAGAAATTGGACCTTCATGCTTATTGTGACTTTGTGTAATTCAAAAAATAAAAATTTCTCAGTGCCGTAACCAGACCTCGGTTTCGGGGAGGGTTTTCCCAAACTTATTTCTCGTGAAATCTATAAAG
Organism: Uloborus plumipes; assembly: GCA_038373865.1. Classification (NCBI taxonomy): domain Eukaryota; kingdom Metazoa; phylum Arthropoda; class Arachnida; order Araneae; family Uloboridae; genus Uloborus; species Uloborus plumipes. The sequence goes on along the minus strand of JAXGGA010014721.1, from coordinate 11,721 downwards.
TAAATACATTTGAAGGGCCAGGGGGGAAAAGGACGAAAGTCACTTTTTCGTCAATTTTGAGATATTAGCGCTATCTAGGGGCTGGGTGATTCTCCAAAAACCTGGCATTTTCGACTCACAAACTCTATAAAAATAAAAATGCTTAAAAAAATCTCAAAAAAATCATACTTACTCTTTGTTAGGAGCTTATTAAGAGAAAAATAGAGGGAACTCACTTTAAGTATGCTACACCCCAAAAAGGTAGGGGTCAATTTTTTCAAACCGAGAGAGTGACAAGAAGCACTAAGCGAGCAAACAAATGAATTTTATCAAGGATTATCAGAAATTTTACAACAATAACAAAGAAATAACTTCAACATGAATGAAAAACTATGTTTATTGTTGACAAACAAAACTAATTTACAACCTCCTTAAACGAACACTGTTGTAAGAGATGCAGCATCCGACAAATTTAATATTTATATGAAGACGGAGATTTACAATCATAAAATAAAGTTCAAATTTTTCTAAATGAATACTTTTTTTAATAAATGAGACTCCTTTTTAATATTTTTGTCGCTAATTTATGTAAGACAAGATAAATAGTAAAAAAACTTTATATGTAACACCATAAAATATAACCCCATAGTATTCATTCTCAAAGAGCACGATAATTGTAATTTCAATTAATATTGATTTTTTGTGAAATTATTTACTTTTAAATGAAAAATAAAAATGGTAAATAACGATTTCCTTTATCAGACACCTCCCAATGAGGAACATAACTGTCGGTTCTGTTAAAAATTCGTCTGAAAAACAAGAAATAAATAACTAAGGCAGGGATTCAAGTGAAACAGGCTATCGCAAACTGCAATCGCTACTGGAAATGAATTACATTAGAACGTTTCTTGATACTGGAAATGAATTACATTAGAACGTTCATCGTGACGTTTGCCTATGAAAAACGAGCTAGATAAAACGTCACAGCCTACTTGGCGAATAAGAGGAGATGGCCGACTGCTTGTGAGCTCTTATTGGCTCCGCTCGTAGTGACGTCAGTGCCAAGTTAAGCTGATGATAATGTAATTCACTTCCAGTAGCGATTGCATTCGAAGCGATCGCAGTGCTGTTTCACTTGAATCCCTGCCTAAATAAAAGAATTATTTTACAGTTACATTTTTTAATTTATCGTCTGCTAACTTTTTATCATAATCTTAATTCTGAACTAATGTTTGGTAAATAAATCCATCTATTCTACCGGATGTTTTACCAGTGCTTAAAAAGTAATGCTAGAGTGACATTTTTTTTTTTTTTTTTTTTTTTTTTGCGCCAGGAGAGGGACATTTTATACAAAAAAGGCTGATTTTTCTACCCGGAATTATATGGAAGGTAAATAATGGTATTTTTCTCTTTTATCCTCTTAACTCAATTACACACTGCAGTCAGAATTATTATTTTTATTTTATTTAGAACAGAAATGTTGGCCAGGAGAGGGACATCGAAAATGTTACATACCTCATTTTGAACTAAGGAATAATAATACGAACAGCAGACACATTCTATAGACAAAATACTCTATGAGTCCAAAGAAGTGATGAGAATCAACAGTGTTATAGTACTGCAGATTCAAAATTCCTTCTTTTTGCCTTTAATAATTGAACCAATTTGTAGGCCAGGAGAGGGACATGCAATCTGGGGACAAACTTCAAAATGATGTACCTGATTATATAATCATTTAAATAAGCTAAAACAACACTATATTACACTCATAACTATACATAATTCAACACTACAAGTGGAATTTGTGCAATGTTCACGTAAAATTTTAAAATAATTTATTTACATTTTAGAAACAGGGTGGGACACGCAAAAAAGGTGACTTTTTGGCTATTCAAAAATTTTTGTAGAAAAAAATAAATGAAAAATTGCTTTAATATGAATTGAATAACATTAGAATAAGTATTTCTAACAATTAAAAAAATTAAAAAACTTTCTAGGTCAAATAACTTTTGTGCTGTCCTACGGGGACATCATATTGTTCGGATTTTGGAGAATCACCCGGCTATGAAGGACTAGAATCATCTGGTAGGACAATAAGGGGGGAAAAAAGATGAGAAGCGACCGAAATGTGCATGAAAACTCAAAAAACTACATAAGGAGCTACGAGAAATCAAACTTTGTTCTTCGTTTTTCTCGAAATCGCTTTTTGGTCACTTTCATCTTTTTTCCCCCTGGCCCTTCATTTGATTTCATGTTCTATTTTCTGTCGATTTTTGTTTTAATAGATGCTAAAAGGGAATTAACATGACAAAAGTTTAAAAAAAAAAAAAAACTCATCTTTTCAACGAAGAAAAAAAATTCTGGATAGATGAGTTTACTAATTTTCCCGCATTCGAAGGAGCACTTTTGAAATTTTTATCTCACGGACACTAAAAGATGTGTTAAATATAGAGAGTTTGGTACTTACAGTTTGAAGAATTTTGGTGTTTTTTTCGTGGTATTAAAAACTCGAAAGGAAAGGTGTATTGTTAAGAAATTATGTTTGCAATAACTACAATAAACAAGAAGTTCTGTCAAGAACTAAACGAGCCTACTTTCCCGTACATCGACATCGGCATTCTCGCATCTGATCATTATTCTCTTGATTATCTGAGACTGAAAATTATGTCAAACATACCTTTTTAGCACTTAGAGCTGCTTTCGAAAAGCAAAATATACCCCTCTAATCAGATGAAACAGACACGTAAAAAGTAATTAACGAATAAATAAAGTTTTGTCGCACCTTTTAAAGAGAAACTGTTACACTTCCTCCGTAGAAAAAATCCTCCATCATTTTCAAAAAAAAAAAAATAATAATAATAATAATAATTATAATAAAATAAATAAATAAATAAAAGTACAAAGAGCATCAAAACACATTTTATCAAAGAAAGAAAAAAAAAAAAAGAAAAAAAAACTCGTCCGTTAATAAAATGTCTCGAATTTCACTTTTAACCCGTTGCCAGTTGTTAAATAAAAATAAAGAATAAGATGTTCTCGTGAATGAAAAATTTTTGTTAAACAAAATCGTCTGCCAAAACAAAAAATAATAATAATAAATAAAATAAAACAAATGAATACACTGCTCGACATTGAAAATGCAACACCAAGAAGAAGTGGTCAGAAATTGATGAAATTTGGTAAGAAGACAGAGACAGCATGGAACAATAAGTGATATTTATTTCAAAATAAATAAGCAAAATTTAGAGCGAGGACGGCGTCGGCTCAGTAAGCAGTAGGACCACCGTTGACAGCGATGCACGAAGAAACACGTCTAGGCATGGAGTCAATAAGATTGCGGATGGTGTCCTGAGGGATGGCACTCCATTCCCTTTCAACCATCTGCCACAGTTCGTCCTCTGAACGAGGCAGTGGCAGGTTCTGCAAACGGCGTCCAATCACGTCCCACACATGTTCGATTGGTGACAAGTCAGGAGAGTATGGTGGCCAGGAAAGCATCTGTACACCTCGTAGAGCATGTTGGCTGATTCGAGCACTGTGAGGCCGGGCGTTATCCTGTTGAAAAATTGCATTTGGCAGACCCTGAAGGTAGGGGATTGCCACCGGCCGCAGTACATTATCTACATATCGTTGGGCCATCATAGTGCCCCGAATACGAACTAGAGGTGATACGGAATTGTATGCAATAGCGCCCCAAACCATTATGCCACGTTGTCGCGCTGTGGGGCGTTCCACAGTTACTGCCGGATTCGATCTCTCTCCACGTCGACGCCACACACGTATGCGATGACTATCGCTGGACAAACAGAACCGGGATTCATCTGAGAACACTACGGTTTGCCATTCTGCCATCCACGTCGCTCTGGTCCGGCACCATTCCAAACGTTGGAGTCTGTGCTGTGAGGTCAATGGCAGTCTTCTTAGCTGGCGCCGTGATTGCAGGCCACGTGCAACCAGTCGACGGGAAATTGTTCTGGTCGATACAGGAACATCCAGGGTACCTTGCACGTGCTGCAGAATCGACGTACAAGTGACTTGCGGGTCCGCCACAGCTTGTCGGTGAATCCGTCGATCCAAGCGGTCTGACGTCACTCTGGCTGCACCTGCACCCCTCAATGTGGCTACATTTCCTCTTTCCAACCATCTCCGACACAGCCGATGCACAGTGCTTGCATCCATGTGGGTATCAGCTGCAATTTGACGTATGGACCAACCTCCCCTTCCATGGGCGCCCATAAGAGGGGGCAAGGGGGGGCTAGAGCCCCCCCTTGGAAATTAGTACTTTTTTTACTTTTAGTAATATTTATTCGGAAAACATTTTTTTCCACCCATTAATGGCTAAGTTATTAAAATTGCCAAATTTTAATAACTCTAATCTGCACTGAAATCACTTTCAGAATTATAACATTGTGTCTCTTCCTACATTCTTCTATAGAAAATCAAAGGCAGACTCGTGGCTCAACCGACGCCACATTTGAATGAGAAACTCCTCCATGTATGCGGACTAGCGATTAAGATAAAGAGTGGGCTGATCCGAGGATGGCAAGACTACTCGGCATTTTTTGACGTTTTGAATTTGGAAAAAAAGAAAACTTTTTTTTATATTTTACATTACAAAACATTTCGCGTTTCATTACAAAACATTTCAGGCTGTTCTAGAGGCTTTGAAAATCATTAAATACATTTTTGAAACTCCTTAAAAAGTGCTTCAATTATATTTCTTATTAATTAAATGCACTATGAATTAACTGAATGGCCAGAATATTACAATTCCGTTAATCATGTTTTAAATCTCTACACTATTTCTTTTAAAGGATTTTATGTGTGTTATACTATTAAGTGCTGTTTCTGTCGGTGAGTTGGGAAACTGATCAAAAACTACTACGTAACTATACTGAAAATACATGTAAGCAAATGATGATGTGTTTATCTTTTCTCCTCCCTCGTTCTTCCTCTTTGTCGATTAATGTAAATCGTTTGTTAAATTACAAAAAAAAAAGATTGATCTTAATTTGCAAAAGAATGCAGTACATTTATAAATTTTTTGTTTGCCTGATTTCCAAAATATTTTTAAGTCCCAATTGCCCCATACAGGGGCTCAAAATGCAGAATTTGAAAACTTTTTTTCAAAAATTTCCCCGGGGGAGAAACCCCCGGACCCCACAAAATTACAAATATTCTACCCCACTCAAGAGTTCATTGCATCTCTCTTTCGATACCCCTATCCTGATGAAGGTCAGTCAAAGCAATTAACAACAAAATAATAAAAAATAAAAACACACAAGAAACAGCATGGGGCGGGGGAATCAGTAAGAAAAAGACTCATAACACACAAAAATGAGTGTTTTTGGTCAACAATGTGTGAAATGTTCCCTCCCCAAAATTTTTTTCTGGATCAGGTCTCGCGGCGCACATACATGCATTGTCTGTAAGCGGTCAAAATGTGTTTAGTAATCTCAATAACACTTACGTCAGAGCAAATTACAAAAAAAAATATCTTAACGAGTCTAGTACTTTCATATTCTTAGTAAATCAAAGAAACACGCGCGCACACACACACACACACACACACATATATATATATATATATATATATATATATATATATATATATATATATATTTATACTATTCTATTATTTATACTACTACTATTATTTATATATATATATATATATATATATATATATATACATATATCTTTTAACTGTAAACTATGTGGAAAATATCTGAGCCCCCCCTTAAAATGTTGTATATGGGCGCCCATGTCCCCTTCTCAGTCCGATCACCATACCCCTTGTAAAGTCGTCTATATGCTGGAAGTGTCTTCGTTGAGGACAGCGTGGCATTTCCTCCTATCACACGTATCCTTCGAGACAAAAACCAAATTTCTCCGATAATTAGTCTGGCAGAAAAACCAACATGAACATAGCCCACTTTTCAACTTCATTCTCTTATATCTTACTTCACGTGCGTCGGAGAGCTGCGCATTTCATATCATTTGCATAACTCAGTGACGTGCGTCTACGGTAAAATTTGCACGAATTTCTGACCACTCCTTCTTGGTGCTGCATTTTCAATGTCGAGCAGTGTAAATAAACAAAAAATCGTCTGCACAGTCAGTCATTTTTTTTTTCTGCATTTCCGCCATGTTTGCGGAGTCGGAGTCGGAATCAGAGTCATCACAGAAGATTACTCAGAAAAGTACAAACATTATTTATCAAAACTATTTTCTTACAAAGTTAGTGTGAAGGAAATCCGACTTTAAGTTCATCATCAACATTCAACTTAAATTCCCCGTAGACGCTAATGCTAATTTTTTTTCCGAACGGTTCAATATTGAACGAAAAATGGTTCAAATCAAAATGCGAAATATGAGAATGTATGGGAAAGCCTCTCAGAGATCTTTCAAACAGAAAAAAGTTTATTCCATTCGGACGGTTCACTCAAAAGTTATTAGGTGGGGAGAGGTTGCTTGAACGGTTCAATGTTGAACTAAAAAATGCTCAAATGGAAAATTTAAATACGGTAATGAAGTATCCTTGCTGAGATCCTTCGAACAAAAAAAAAGTTTATTTAAATCGGGCTGTTCACTCGAAAGTTATTAGGGGTGACAGCTTGATTGAGCGGTTCAATGTTGAACGAAAAATTGTTCAAATCGAAACTGTAAATACGGGAATGAAGTATCCTTGATAAGATCTTTCTAACGAAAAAAAAGTTTGTTCAAATCGGATTGTTCACTCAAAAGTTAGCATCGCGGGACAGGTTATTTGAACGGTTCAAAGTTGAACCAAAAAATTGTTCAAATCGAAAAATCAAATATGGGAATGAGCTGTACTCGCCGAGATCTTTCGAACAAAAAAAAGTTTATTCCATTCGGACAGTTCACTCAAAAGTTATTAGATGGAGAAAGGTTGCTGAAACGGTTCAATGTTGAACCAAAAATGTTCAAATTGGAAATTTAATTACGGTAATAAAGTATCCTTGCCGAGAATCTTCGAACAAAAAAAAGTTTGTTTAAATCGGACTGTTCATTCAAAAGTTATTAGGGGTGACAGCTTGTTTGAACGGTTTAATGTTGAAGGAAAAATTGTTCAAATGGAAAATGTAGATACGGGAATGAAGTATCCTTGAAAAGATCTTTCGAACAAAAAAAAAAGGTTGTTCAAATCGGACTATTCATTCAAAAGTTAGCATCGCGGGACAGGTTGTTTGAACGGTTCAAAGTTGAACCAAAAATTGTTCAAATCGAAAAATCAAATATGGGAATGAGCTGTACTCGCCGAGATCTTTCCAACAAAAAAAAGTTTGTCCAAATCGGAATGTTCATTCAAAAGTTATTAGGGGGGGACAGACAGACCGACCGACAGACCGACCGACCGACCGACACACAAATTCCCCATCTCAATACCCTACTTTCAAATTTTTAATTTTTCGATAGTCATTTTACCTTTTTATTTTTTTAACTTGGCGATATTTTTGGGACTTGGCGATATTTTTTGGACTTGGCGTCATTCATTGATAGACATGGCATTACACACTTGATTCTCTAATATTTGCAGTTGCAGTGGCGGCTCCAGAGGGGGGCCATGGGTGCCGTAGCCCCCTCCGAGAGCCAAGTGAGGTTTTCAAAAATGAGAGCTTTATTATTAAAATTCTGTTAAATGCACCATTATTTTTTCCATGTTAGCAATTTTAATATTTTTATGTTCAGCTTCTCAAAAAATTCATACAGAAAATTAATTTTACTTCATTTGATTTCGAAACTAATTTTATCTGGAAATAGGCCGTACTATAAATACCGCTGTATGCTGTGTTAAGTCTCAAAGCGTATAACACGAATACTATGTTCGCTCATCACGACTATGATGCAAAGAACCAAAATACACTTGCACCTGTCATCACACTTTCTCAATTCGAATACGGACCCTTAAGCTCTCTCTCTCTCTCTCCCTCGATGACGTCATAGAATATTTCAAAATTGTGATTTTTCAAAAACTCATAACTCGGTCAATTTTTGGCATAGAAGAGTGATGTTTTTTTTAGTTTTAAATTTTAGAAAGTCAAAAATATTTTACTAAATATGATTGATACGACTGGGGGACTGTATAAAAAGTTAAATTTTGTAACTCTTACCAAATTTGATTTTTTGACAAAAATTTCATAAATCCAAATTTTTTCCGAAATTTAAATATTTTTTCAAAATGCAACTCTATGCTTATCTCCAACGGTTTAGAAATTAGCTATTGGGCAACGATAGGAGTATACCTATATAAAAATTTTACTTCAGAGGGTTGGAATGAATTTAAATTTATTTAGTTGACTTCCTTTTTACATTTATTGCTCGGGCATTGCCGTGCGGGTACTGCTGGTATGAAATAAACTTCAATTAAAAATTTGAGCCAAACTTCACGTTAAGGGACAAAATGTGAAAATCTTGGTTTGCTTATCGCGTTTACTGCCCTCCCCAGTTCTTGCGAATTTGATGGCTTTGACTCTTTCATCGAAAGCCAACATTGCTGAGAAGTACTGCCGTGGGCAGGTAAAGGGCAGTAACTGCAAATTTTTCGATTTTCATTTTTTTGCATTTTTGAAATCTATGTTACATTAGTTTTATGGTACAAGCATCTTTTTTTGGTTTCCGATGAGAAAAAACTGTTTTTTAACCAATGGTAATTAGCAGTAACTGCATTTTTCGTTGCTGTGGGCAGGTAAACGGCAGTATCTGCATGTCAGCAGGATGAACATAATATGAATCGCTGTGCAAAACTTACATCTAGCCGCAAAAACCGTTTTCCTTTGTACTTACACTAAGCGAAAGTAGGGGTGCCCTAATGGGAGGTCACGGGAGGTCATTGGTTGTACTTGAATGTTCCCAAAGGGTTGTTTTATTCCTTTTTGGGGTGAATCAGTGTTAATATCAGTGCAGACTTAAGTGATATAAATTGGCGTTACCACTTGGCGATATATCGCCAAGCTTTTGGTCGCCAACTTGGTGACATATCGCCAAATTGGCGGCAAATTTGGCGAAAAAAAAATAATTTTATGAGTTTGGGTTCAATTTAGCGCTATTGGCGGAATTTTGCGAAAAATCCACTGAATGATGCTAAAAGCGGTGATATTTAGAAAATGAATCGTTGTAAATCATTTTCTGCATTGTTTCGGGGTGCATTTAAGCATACCGTACTCGAGTTTGGACATGCGAAAAGATTCGCGCTATCATTGGTCGAATCGACTTATCGACAGATCTCCTTTCGACGCCAAAACTAAGGCAATGCTATTTTGAGATACAGCCTAAATGAATTCGCCCAGCTCTCCATAAAAATAAAAGACGAATATTTAATTAAAATTTTCATAATTTCGTGGCAGGAAATGTAAAAAGCATTTTTATAACAAGCAACATTAAGTTCATGACAAACTTCTTTGCTAGAATTTGAAGAAAACAAATAGCAATGAAACATGAGAAATTCGTGCCCATCATATCAAAAAATCGTTTGCTGGTAATTTTTCGTTTTAATTAATGGCTTACTTTAATTATAAATGCTTTTTAAAATATTTTTTGACGTTCCATTTATTAGCTTATAAATTAAATTGTGCCGCTGTTTTGTTTTCTGTAAAAATAAGATTTCTAAAAATGATTAACAGGTAATTATTTCAAAGGATAACTTAAAAGTTTTTTTTTTTTTTTTGCATTTCAAAGTAAACTTTTTTAGGTTATTAAAACTGCTGAATTTATAGGCTACTTTAATGTGCATTAAATCTTTTTTTTTTATATACCTTACGTTTTTTTGTTATTGGCCCTAAAATATTGGAAAATATAATCGAATCAATTGTAAAATATATTATTTTGCGAAAGGAGTGCTGTTACACATCAGTAAAGCTTTTAACAAGGTTATAAAAATTTGGAAATTATAGCTGTCGATTTCTGTAAATCCGCTGAATTTAATGTTACTTTCAAGCATGTGAATTTAAATTTCGTTTCCTATCCGAGGAAATCGTTAGTGCTATCTGTGAATACCTTTCGGGTACATAAATACATATTTTGAACTTCTGCTTGTCCTGCATTCTTTTTACTCCATGAATGTTTGATATAAATGAAAATTAAGAAAGGGAAAAAATTCATACTCTAAGGCAGCACTAAGTACTCGACACGAAACTTTTTTATATTTTTTCAATTAGACGAGATGTTAAACGAAACCCAATAAATATGTTTTTTAAGGAGACTAAATCATTTAATTTCTTTATTTAAAATTTATGGACCTTGTCCTCACGAGATACTTCATCAGGGCAAGTAATCAGGAAATTTTCGTCATTAATAATCAGTCGGATAATCACTAAAAACGTCTTATAGAAATTCCTGTTTAAAGAAAATGTATATGAACATTTTTAACTGTCCTAATGATTAATAATTCTTGAACTGATAAAACAGATGCTAATACATGTACATTGTACACATATTGCATTGTAAAAGAATATCTATACCTTAAACTTCAAACACTTTAGTAAACATTTAATATATTCCCCCTTTTACTTAAAAATAAATTTCTAAGATACTACCTTGTTTGCGTAAAAAAATCAAAAATATGAAAAAAATATAAAATATAGTATTTTTGCAACACTTTCAGAACTATTTTAGAAGGGCGCAAACATTCATTTTTACTTTTTTTCAAGAATAGTAATTAATTCAATACATTTGGAGCACCGGTTTGAAGTTTTAAAAGAAAATTTCTTATCTTAAAATTGCTTTCCGTGTTTACACATAGATGGCACTACTACGTGTTCTGGGATGAATTTGCATAGAAGTTATTTCCATGTTGTTTTTCGAAATGAAACACTTTTTAGCTTGATTCGAACAATTTTAAATGTTTATTTATTTTACGATATCAAGGTAGTTAATGCCTACCCCCCCCCTCTCCTAGCACGACGTTAACACTCTGTTCTGACATTTTTCTTTCACTTCCTGAACTTTCCGAACCTAGGGGCGGCGTTAGGCGATTGATTGACACGCAATTCGACTAATGATAGCGCGCATCTTTTCGCATGTCCAAAATCGAGTACGGTATGCTTAAATGCTTTCGGGGTACATTAACGGCGTAAAGAGTTTGAATTGTTATCTTGCTCACTTCAAGTACTATTTTAACACTTAACCCTTTGAAGCAGAATTGGGACACCGGTGTCCCACAGAACGAAACACTGATTTTCCATGAATATTTTACCTTTTATGCAGAAAGAGACACCGTTGTCCTTCGCTGTATTACATAACCAGAAAATTATTAAACTGCTAAATATAATATTTTCCCCCTATTTTGACGTTAATTAATACAAAAAAATTAACAAAGTATGATGAAAACGATGATAAAAATTCTGCGTCAAAGGGTTAAGGCATCTACTAAGAAATTTACACGTAAAAGGAAGTAGTGTGGGGTCCATACCAGATTTTTTCTTTCAAATAAAGTTTCTCTCCACTAGCAGACAATATTTTTCACGATTTCATACATACACAAGCAAAACTTGGCAGACGACAAACAAAAATGTTTTCTTTTAATTACAGTTGCTTTCATACCAACAGACGATAGTTTTTGCAGTTTAATACCTAGCTGTTGCATTTTTAATAGTTCTATGAAAAGAATCGTCAGCACAACAAGCATTTCAAGTCCTGCTTTTTTCAAAGTGATTTCTTGTTTTGATTCAAAGTACAAAACATTAACTGATTTGTAGCAATTTTAAAACATCTGGTGTGAAC